>JAJTUV010002443.1:0-141891 GCA_021653895.1 Mastomys natalensis
GACCTGCCAGCACAAGAGCCCTGCTTTTTCTGAAGGGAAAGGAGGAAGAATAGATCTGGGGGAAAGTACGTAATGATGGTGGTGGTAGTGGAGCTGGAAACTGTGTGTGTGGAGGGAGGAAAAATTGCAGTTGGAATGTTAAGCATTAGAAAAGAGAAAAAAGAGGTACTTCTCAGATGGGAATTACCAACACCTTTATTACTGCATACCTTTCTTCTTTCTTTTCTTACTTAGCTAAATATGAAGGAAGCTTAACACCTTTTAGCTCTGAAATTTATTGTCATAACATGTCATGGAAAGAAGTTGACCACATAAATAACTCTTTGAGCTGGGGAACCCACAGCTATCAGTGTTAAAATTACACTTGCTGCCTGTAGTGGTGCACACCTATAAACCCAGAGCTTGGGAAGCAGAGCCAGCTAAATTCGTTGTGAATAGAAGACCACCCTGGACTACACAGACATTTTAGGCCATTCTGAGATACATGAGATCCTGTCTCCAAAATAAATAATTAAATAAAATAACATTTATTTGTTTAATGTAATTTATGTTAATGTAATGTTAATGTTAATGTAATGTAACGTTATTTGTTAATGTAATTCTCCTCTAACATTGCTGTTGACTTCTAATTTTTTAAAATGTTGTTTTCTGTTTTAAGACAGCATCTTATAGCCTAGGCGCCTTAAATTGCCATGTAGCTGAGAATGGTCTTGAAATCCTGATTCTCCTGCTTCAGTCTTTCAGTGGTTGAAATTATAATTGTATATTATCATACACAGTTTTGTCATATATATGTATATACATATGTATATGTATATATTACACATATGCAGTGCTGTAGATTGAACTCAGGGCCCTGATCAGGCTAAACAATCATTTCACTAACTGAGCTATATGCTAGTCCAATAAATATGATTTTAACTACTTCTGTTTATTATTAGTATATGTATATACATCATGGCATATGTGTGAAGGTCAGAGGACAATGCTCAGGAGTTGGTTCTCTCCCTTCACTGTGTGTTCCAGGGACCAAACTCAAGTCACCAGGCCAAAGCTGCAAAAACACTTTATTAACTGAATCATAGTACTAACCCATAAAATATAATTTAAACCATAACAGATCTAGATTTTTATGAGGAGATAAACTTTATGAGAAAAATAAACTTGGGGACTTGTATATTGTTTATGCCTTGATTTACCCAGATCCAACCTTTCACGTGCAGGTGGATTCTCTCTGTTCCCTGCTATAGGTAACCAGACTATATGTTCCTTGAAAAATATAGTGAGCATTTTATATCTCCTCACTCCTATATATATATATATATATATATAATATTTATATAATATATATATATATAAAATTTTTACATTTGGATCACAGGCCCCTCACCTCCAGTCTTGCCCTTAAAAACCTATTCCACCAAAACTAACAGACATTATGAATCTAATGGACCTACAGATTTATCCAGAACATTTCACCCAAACACAAAAGACTATAACCTCTCAGCACCTCACAGAATCTTCCACAAAACTGACCACATAGTTCTTCACAAAGCAGGTCTTAACTGATACATTAAAATTGAAATAACTACTTGTATGTTTTTATACACTTTTTAAGAGTGGTTTGTTCACTTTCATAGTACTTTTCCCACACCTGTACCAACTAGAGGATTTGCATATTGCTCCCTAGGGTGGACCTCTCCTTGCAACCCGAAGACAAAAGTTAACCGTGTTTCAGCCTTATTACACAGGACTCATTATAGCAAGTTCTCAAGATGAGGTGCCTTGCTCATTTCCTGGGGATGCTTGTGTTCTGGATCTCTGGTAAGAAAAGAATCAATGATAAAGGAGAATGTGGAAGGATGGGGATTTGGGGGCCTTGCTGATGGGAATGCTTGTATGTCTATATATGAGATTTGCCTTTCATTTCTCTTATTTCAGGAGCCTATAGGGATATTGTGATGACCCAGACCACACCTCTCCATATCTATAACTCCTGGAGACTCAGCTTCAATCCCCTGAAGGTCTCGTAAGAGTCTTCTAAAGAGTGATGGCAAGACTTATTTGAATTGTACCGGCAGAGGCCAGGCCCGTCTCCCAGCCACTGATCTATCAAGTGTCCATCTAACCTCGCCTCTGGAGTTAAAAAAAAGTTTCAGTGGCAGTAGGTCAGGGACAGATTTAACACTGAAAATAAGTAAAGTAGAAGCTGAGAATATTGGTGTTTATTATTGTCATCAATATCTAGAGCATCTTCCACAGTGATAACAATCTCAAACAAAATCCTCCTTTTTTGGGGTGACAAAATGGCTAATAAGTTACTTGTATTTATGGCAACATGATGCAGTTGGCATGGCAAAGTAAAGATATTATTAAATGACACTTGGGTTTCTCTGATTTTTAGCTATTGTAACAATGATCCCCTAGGAAATGAGACTTTCCATGAGAGTTCATATTGAGAGGAGAGGATGCAACTTATCATCATAAAGAAGATTTTATACAGTGTCTTATTGGATGAGAAAAGTTTAGCCAGTTATAGTTGGTGGTAGACAAGGCCATAACTTGAATAGTACTGCTTCAAGATATTTTGGTTTTGTATTTATTCTTTAATTTCATTTCAGGATTGTATAAAAATCTATGATAATTCTTTTGATGGGTTTGTCTCAGTTTCCTTTTTTTTTTTTTTTTTTTTTTTTTTTTGGTTTTTCGAGACAGGGTTTCTCTGTGTAGCCCTGGCTGTCCTGGAACTCACTCTGTAGACCAGGCTGGCCTCGAACTCAGAAATCCGCCTGTCTCTGCCTCCCAAGTGCTGGGATTAAAGGCGTGTGCCTCCATGTTGCTACATTGAATAAAATTTCATGTTTTGACTTGTACTTTCAAGTTGGTTTGTTGAAGACAGGTTGCAAGGCCAGGTTGGGCACCATATGTGATCCCCTATTAGGTAACAATGAGAGATTCTCTGAGACTTCGTGAGATGAATATATTTAAAGATTCAAAATAATGAGTAGCTGAGTCGTCAGAACAAATGATATCTATGCATCAACAAGGAATTACTTTCTAAAACATGCACAAAACTAGAAGTATAACCAAATTAGTGAAAAAGAAACCTAACAAGAAAGTCAGTGATTGGGTAAAAAAAACCAAGCAACTGTCAAAAGAGGAAAAAGAAATGAACAATAAACAACTTCTGACTCTTGCAATCTTTTTGCACCCTCATCTGTAATGGTCCCTGAACCTTTGAAATGAGATGTGATATTGATGCTCCATTTGTGGCTGAACACAGCTTTGACATTTAGTCTCTGTACTTTTACCTTTTATGAATCTCCGTGTTAGCCATCATCCACTGCATAGGGGACTTCTCCAGTGAGTTCGAGTTTCTGTGCTAATGTATGTGTAGAAAGACCTAAAATCTGTGGTAGTTTTACATTAAGTCTATTTAGCTCAATAATAATAGTTTGACTCATAGGCCTGTGAGCATCTTGGTTTTTGGCCAGATCTCAGCACCAAGAATATGTTTTCAACTGTGAATTGGGCCTTAAAAATTAATTTTAAAAGCTTGCTAATAATACTCTGTCACTCTTGATCACATGATCTCCCAAAGAATATTATGCAGTTCTCATGCTTCACAGTCATGTAAGATTGTGTGGCTTTTCTCCTCAGTACTCAAAACAATACCTTTCAGTACTGTAAAACCTAACATCATGGTCTCTTTTCTTCCTGTTTATAATGACCTGATTTCTCCACATCTTTCAGCAAATTTTGTGTAGTGTCTTTAGAAATAGCATCTCACCACATGGTTCAGGTTAGGAATTAAATTAATTTGTCTACTAACACAATGTGATAAGCATCACGGCCACAAGGATGTTATAAAAGAAATGGTTCATTTGGATTATTTTTGCAGAGCGTTGGAGTCTATGCAAAGGCATGGTGGCTGGAGCAACAAATGGGAGATCACATCTTGAACTATAAAGCAAGAAGTAAAGAAAAAATGGAATGGGATGTAGCTTCGAAATATGTTTGCCTAGTGAAATATTTACTCCAGGCCGTTCACACACTGATATGGAATAAAGACAAAACTGGAACAAAGTATTCAAACACTTGAATTTATGGTGTACATTCTCATTCAAATTATTATACAACCAAGATCAATGGCAGCTACATGTTTTTATTTGGGTGCTCTCTAGTAAAGCCTCTGATCAACATCTTTAAGGGAGGTATCACAAACCTGACATAGGGCTTTATTTGGCAATCTGCAACTTCTAGGATGAACGTAATGTCCTATATTTGCTAATTCAACTTATGGTCTTTTGTATTAGTGGGGAATATATATGAAATTTACCAAAAATAGGTTATTTTGTGGCTTTTAAAAGCAAAGTTCCTAATTCTTATTTTCTCTTCCTCTGCCCCATTCTCCCATGCATATCCACAGTAACTCTCCCCAACTATTTTTTTTCTTTTCTCCTTTTATTCATCTGTGCTCTGTATTGCCCACTTAGTATATTTTTTGCCCTTCCCCACTTCAATTGGTCTATTTCTAATTTCCTGGATTCAATATTTATTCCTAAATAATTGTCATATATAGTATAAAATTTCAAGCTATATCTATTACTTGAATTTTTATAGTTTAATTCTCTCTATATTCAAATAAAGAATATATTTTTTAAACCACAAAAAAAGTTATGTTGTTGAAGTAAACAGGATACAATTGAACATAATCATATTTATTGAATTAAAAGGATATCAGAATGACAGTTATCACATGCCTACTTTAACTTGTGTTAATATATAAATGTATCATTGGAAACTTTTACCAGAAGACATGTAAACCAGTCTTACCTTGTATCAATATTGTGTACAACAGCCATTAAAAATAATTTGTAAAGAGGTTTCCTCCATCTATATTTACCATTACATGGATGATATTTTTGGATGATTCAGATGAAGATAATTTAGAAAAAATATTTAATGAAAGAAAGGGAATTTTGCACCATGAGAATTACAAATTGCTCCGAAAAATACAAAAAGTAGATTCTATTAATTATCTAGGATATAAGATAGCTCTTAAAAAGTCCATGACAAAAAATAAAGATTAGAAGAGACTTATTACAAAATCTTAATGTAATCAAAAATTGTTGGGAGATATTAATTGGCCAAGTTCCATACTTGGATTACTTATGCAAGAGCTAAGTAATTTATTTCAAACCTTACAAGTAAGTCAAACTTCTATACTTCAGGAAATTATCTGCTGAAGCTAAAAATTATTGACTATTAAAGAAAAGTGATTACAGATTACACATAAACACTAAAATTAAAAACCTATGTAGAACAGTTTTTTTGATTTGATTGTCAAAGGGAGAATAAGACCTCATCAATTATCAGGATAGACCAAGCAGAGATGTAATGCCTTATACTAATGCTGAAGTTACCTGATTATGAGCAATTAGTTAGGATTGAAAAAGAACTCAAGATGATTTTTTGAGGAAATTGTCAACAAATCCACCCAAAGCAAGATTCTAAGGAGAAGGAGGGCGACCCTATAGTAAGACCGCAGTCTCATGTCACCTGTCCAGAGTCTCTCAGACATGGCCACCACCCAGGCAGCATACCCAGTGATAGAGGCTGCAAAACATACACGCCAAACTGTCTTGTTTGGATCAGTGAGAGAAGATGCCCATAACCCTCTGAGACTTGAGGCCCCAGGGATGGAGGTCTAGTGGGGTGATGGTGGAGGGTATGAGAAACATCCTCTTAGAGATGGGGGGCAGGAGGAGGAGGGTTATGGGTTTAAAATGAAGAACAGTCAGGGGTAGCTGAGAGGTGGATAAGGCGGGACTAAAAAAGATTAAAGAAAAAAAAGAGAAGAATCAATTGGGTTCCTTTCAATAAGATATGAAGAACAAAAATCCCAAAAGAGCCTCCCTTTTTCAAAGATACAAATAAAAAAACCCGGAATGCAGGGTAATAAATCAGAATTTCATAGAATCCCCAAAGATGCTTTTCCCTAGAACAGGAAGTAATTTTAATAGAAAAATGACCCAATTTACAAGATGTTGGGTTTAATGGGTTTTTTGGGCATTTGGTGGGGGGTGGTATTTGTCATATTTTAAGGATTTTGGGTGGGCACAAAATTATTAATGATTTTTGTCGGGGGAAACAAGTTGAAAAAGTTAAATTAGGAATCCCTTTCTCTTTTGTCTTTTTTATTCCTATATATTTCTTTTTTACTTTAGGGAGAAACTAGGGGGAGATGAGAAAAGACAAAAAGGAGTATATAAGAATGATAGCATAAAAGGGTAGATTTTTTTTTATCTACTTTTAAAATAAATAGCATCAATAACCAATATTTTTGTTAGTATAGATTATTTTATTTGAAACAAAATTGATACAAATTTAAGTTTATGTACACACACACCACACACACTATATATATATATATGTATATATGCAAGAGTTAAAATATATTTATTTTAACTCTTATTTAAGGTGTAATAAACTTACAACTCATTTTAAATGTAATGCTCTAAACTTTGAAAACCATTACTATAAATGTTTAGGAAATTGAGAAAATGATAAAAAAGTGATTTAAGTACAGAATTTGGATTTAATTAATGGATTATAGGAGAGTGCTTTCTCCATGGAGGAAATATTAATAAAAGGGATGAATATTTGTAATGTAAGTCTTATCTGAGAGTTCTCATATTTTTTTTTTATTATATATATTTGTTTAAGTTAGAGAAATAGTTTTTTATTGCACAAAAGTGGAAATGTTTTTTTATAATCTTCTTGTGTACTGTGTAAAGTTTTCTTTGTTTATACAAATGCTGATTTCTGCCAGCCACAAGCTGACACGCCCTAGACTTTGTATTGCTATTTTTATGAGGCATCTCCTGTCTTAATGTTTTTTGAACATTTTCTCTATACTTTTGATTCATTAATAAAGAATGTTGACCAAAACAAGGCAGGAAAGGATAATAGGTCTCATAGGCAGAGATATAATCTCAGTAAGAAGGAATTTCCACCAAACTCAAGGAGGAACATGTGCTAAATCTAAGGAGTAGTTAAATGACAGAATATGCTCATAAAAATGGCTTAATTTAACTCATTAGAGTAGGTTGGGACCAGGCCTAAGATTCTAATTAAAAAAATCTCTGGGTCATTATTTGGGTGCTGTTTGGTTGAGCAATCTGGGATAAATACGACTGATTTGATTTAGGTACTTTCCACAGATGCTAGATTTTATCTCATTGGTAATGCTCAAAAGTAACGCCACCTTTGGGAAATTTTTTTTGGTTTCCTTTTTTATTTAGATATCATGATTTACTAGAGTTGGGTATGAGGTTATCAAAGGCCATATAAAAATACAAACTACATTACTTTTACTATGACAATAGTATTCTCCAAAAAGATACTATTAGATGGACAATAAATTTTTGTTGAAAATAAATCAATAACTAAGTAAATAACTCAGATTTCTTTCCTTGTAATAAAATTCAACTTTTGAAAAACCAAGTTAAAAAACTAAAATAAGTATTCAAAAGGTTTCCACATACCGATAAATAACATAAAGCAAAGGAAATGGAGAAAAAGAGTCAGTAAGGGCAAGAAGGATGGAGAGAGAGAAAAAAAGCCAAGAGAGGAGAGAGAGAGAGAGAGGGGGGAGAGAGAGAGAGAGAAGGAGAGAGGGGAGGGGAGAGATGTTTTCAGTATTACAAAATTGAAATTGAAAAACATTCTTATTTTTGTGGTGTGCTACTATTTTCAAAATTTCAGGAAAAATGTTCACAGCAATGTCCAAACCTATACCTACATGTGTTTTGAAAATGAAATAAATTAATAATAGTTTTCTTTCATCCAAGTTTATCAAGGTGTCTTTGAAGGCTTTGTTCTTTTAACATAATCTTGATATCCAGCCATTTCTCTTAATACAAATAATTATTTTTAAAAATGGAACTTGAATAAGTAGGCATGTGAGACTGATTCACATCTCAGCCTTGTGGGATGAATTTTATGTATATGATCATTTCACTTACTTTTTATACACGAAAGCAGATTTACCACTTTCCCCCGCATTTTTTTCTTTTAAATAACATGAGTGGCATAAAAATTCTCAAAGAATCACAAGTGCAACTTGTTCTGCTAATAAGGGTTATTATTGGGGGAAAAAAAATTGCAATTTTATTTTGAAAAAACCTTTTTTTTTTTGACACAAAAAAAGGGGAGCAATTCAGTAAAAAAAAATTTTTTGAATCTTTTGATTAAAAAAAAAAAATGGAAATACCCCCGCATAAAAAAATTACCCCGTTTAAAAAATAAAAAAAAACTATTTTTTGGATTTAAAAAAATGGGGAACTTTTAAAAGGGTTTTTTAGAAAAAACCTTATTTTTGGTCTCTACCCCGAAACCCATTTGGGTAAAAAAAACCATAAAATTAAAAAAAAATAGAAAAAATAAAAAAATTAAAAAGGAAAAAAAACAATATTTTTTAAAGGGAGAAATTTTCAAAATTTTTTGGGTTTTGAACCTAACTGGATCAAAATGGCCCAAAATTTTTTACCTTAAGGAAAAAAAATCTTTTTTTAAAAAATACAAAAATTTAACAATTTTTTTTAAAGAATTTGGGCCCATCCCTCTTCTAAGGGGCTTTTCATTTCTTTTTCTTGGGGTTTTTTTTCTTGTACAACTTTTCCCGCTTGGGAAACTTTCCCCAAGATTTTTTTATATTTTTTTTGGCTTTTTGTGAAGGTAATTTTTTTCCCCAATTTCCCTTTCCCCAGCCTGTTTTTTTTATAAAAGGAAGGGGTACTGTTTTTTTCAGTTAAATTTTATTCCTGCCAAAATTTTGAAGTCCCCTTTATCACTGTAGGAATTCTTGTAAATTTTGGGTTGCTTTGCAAGGGGGTTTAAAAGGGATAACCCTCTGTGGGATTGTTTATGCCCCAAAAAACCCAAAAATTTGCACAGCCTGAGACCCCCCCAGGATCAAAAAACAAGGCAAAAACAGGTTTTTATTTGGGGAAAAAGTTCCTTTCTGTGGGACAAAGAATTTCATGTGGGATCCCCCAAAAATAAGAGTGAAAAAATTTTTAAAAATTCGTTTTCTGGGCATGTCTTTTGTTTTTTTTGTCCCTTTTAAAGGGGTGAATGTCCTTCTTAAAAAAACCCAAAAATTTTTTAAATTGTATTCACTTTTTGGGGGGGGGGGGGGGGTTGGGTTTTATTTTAAAAAAAAGAATTGGGTTGACTTTGCAAACTCATGTTCTGTTGGGAGCAAAATTTTTTAAAAGGGGGTTTTTTAAAAATGAAAAATTTTCAATAATGGAAAAAGGGGGCCATTACCAGCTACATTTTGGGGGCATATTTACCCAAAAAACTGGCCAATAGTCACGAAAAAAAACTAAGGGGAAAACTTTATTTTTTCCATCAAAACGTCAGGAAATTTTTTAATTTTTTTATTTTCCCCCCGGTGTTTCTCAATGCCCGATTATAGACCTGTATTTGTACCCCTTAACATGCTACCTATTCAAAATAAAAAAGTTCTCTAACTTTATCCATTTAAATTTGGGGATTTTTGTTCTTTGGCCCAAAATTTTTATCACAGAATAAAACCGCAAAAAAATTCAAAAAACAAGAATTCTTTGGGGGAAAACTTTTCCCCCTTTTTCCCCCCAAAGTCAGAGTTATTTCTTTTTTTTTTTTAGGAAAGAGTGTCCTGAAGAAGATCTTAAAAAAAAATCACCAGGCCTAAAAACCTTTTTAAATGTTTTTTTTTTTTTTTGTAAAAAAACTTTGGGGGTTTTTCCCTGGGTTCTTGGTTTTCCCAATGGGGTCTTTTGAATGGAATATCAAGGGGAATTTTAAAAAAAATACCCCCCCAACAAAGAGATACCTGGGGTTTCTGCCCTTTTGAAGCAGGGGGGGGGCCCTCTTCCTTTCTCTCATGGGAAAAATTTTTTTTTTCAAAGGGTTTAAAAACAGCAACCTCACATACAAGAACAATTTCCCGTTGGGGGGCCCTTATTTTTAAAATTCTGTGAGATGCTATACATGGGGGATGCACAGGTAAAAAAATTGTGCTTCATCTTTTTTTTTTGGCGAAAAGGATATTTTTTTTTTGTCATTCTTTTGTTTTCTTTTTGGAAAAAAAATCATTTTTTCCCCCCCAAACCCAACTTTATTCATCCACAAACGCAAAATCTTTTAAAAATTTTAAAAAAAAAGCTGAAATAAAGAAACCAAATTATTTATTCACTTTTCCTTTTTAGCAAGCATCAACCATTACTCTATAATAAAAAAGAAATTATATACAGATTGGTCGGAAAAAGGGAAAAATTTGGGGGAAAATTTTATTTTTGTTTTTTTTGAGATACGAAATCACAGTAATGTATTCTTTTAAAGATTTTAAAAGTCCTACCAAAAATTTAGTACAAAATTTTTTCTTTTAAAAATTCACCCAAATCTTTTACTTCCATGGGGAACTTCCATCCAAAACCCCTAATCACAAAGGGGAAACCACTGAAGGTCTTAAAATGTTTTTGGCCCTCTTTTGAATATTTGGGGTTTCTTTTAAAAAAGTTTTTTTTAAAAGTAATCATTTTTTTTAAAGGAATTTTTACTCCAAAAAATTAAATAATACTGAAATTGCTCACAAATTGCAATCTCGAAAAAAATTTGGGCCCCTTTTGGGCCCCCCTCTCAGGCTTAACCCATATGTTTTCAAGGGAATGAGTTTTCCTACTCACTGCAAAAAACCATTTTTTAAAAGCCCTTGGGGGGGCAAAATTTTTTTTTTTCCTTCCCATCATTTTTGAATGGGTTAATTGGGGGCCCCCTACGAATAATCCCCCCAAAATATTCCACTTTCCCCATATGATTTATAAAAACCTTCAGTCTCGTTTAAAAATTTAAAAATCTTGTCACGTAAAGCTTCCTTCTCACTTCACAGAATATCCACTTGGGGAAAAATCATATCTTTTTGACCCACTTATATTTAATTTTGGACGGCTCTGGTAGAGAAATGCAGTAGCCCCTGAAAAAAGGGAATGCACTCTGAAAAGCACCAAAAATTCCCCTATTTCTATCAAAGGGTTTTTTTTAAAAAAATTTTACCTTCCCTTCTGATTTCTGCATGGGGTGACAAAAAACTCATAGATTTAAGTGGGGAAAGGCATTATTTTGGGGGCCCCCAAAAGGGAAAAAAACATTTTGTTTCATTCAGGGGGAAAAAAGAAAAATAAAATAGATAATTTGGGGTTTTTAAAAGGCTATAACAATGCACTACAAGGATCACATGCAGCTTCTTTTTTTTATTGCCCATAAAAAGTATCAAAACCATGACATTTTTAAAAAAAACAGAATTTTTTTACCAACAGAGGGGAAATTAGGATATTTTTTTCCCCAAAAAAAAACACCTGACAAACCCCCCGGAGACTGCCCCCCTAATTTTCCCAAATTTTGCATATCAAAAAACTCTTAAAAAATTTATAAGCTTTTTCCCTTTTCCCACAGCTTCAACTGGTTTGAAAAATTAGCAAATTTCTTAAAAGCACAATTTTTGGGGGCTAAAAAGGGGATAAAGAAAAAGGGGGAAAAAAAAAAACCCGTAGGGTAGCGACCCCCCCGCACATTTTTAAAACATTACCTGACTATTTTTTTAAAAAAAATATTTGTTTCCTTAATCCTTTTTTCTTTTTAGTTTTTTTTCTCTTTTAAACGGTTTGGGGGGTTTTTTCCCAAAACTTTTTACATAAATACAACTCTTCATGCATCAATTAATAAATTCTTCCAGATCCATGCCACTGAACCTAAGCAACCCCCGATTCCAAACTGGGTTCCCTTTGGGGGGGGGAAAAATACCACCAAAATTTTTTTATTTCCCAACCCTCTAACCAATTACTAATCCCCTTTTTTTGCTTTGCAATAATGGGGGGTCTGTCTCCCGGGGACAAAAACAAGAAGACAGAGACAGTTTCGCTGGGGGGGCACATATAAAATTTTGGGAATTAACAAATAATTTTTGGTTTTTAAAAAGATAAATTTCCCCTAAAGTTAAATTTGCAAAGATGGGGGAAGGGGCAAAAAAAATTTCCCTTCCTTTCCCCCAAACCTGAACAGGGGGGAAAAACAAAGCTGAGAGGGGCCTTCATGTCTTTGCTGGACCCCCCCAAAATTTGGGTGACTCCAGCACGGAATGACCAGACTTTAAAGGGGTTTTTTTTAAATTCCATGATTCATCAAATCAAAAAGCCTGGGGGAAAAGGGTGGGGGCGGTTTACCTCCATAACTCAAATATAAATTTCCCCCCGTTTTCCCAAAAAATTCAAATACTGCGATTTTGCTGCGCCCCCAAAAAGGGGGTTTTTTTAAAAAGATATTTAAAAAAATTTTTTGCATTGTAAATACAATTTCAGAAATTTTAAACATTTTCTTTATTTGGGACAGATTAGTAAATTTGAGCACAGCTTTTAAACAAACAAAAAAAATGATAGAATGTAGCTCTCAAAAGTTTTTTTTCCTACTTCCTTAAAAAGGGGAAATTTTTCCCTTGAAACAATCATTATAACATGCTCATCAGAAACAGAAATCAAATTTTAAAATATTTTGATACTCTTTAAACATTTTTTTTTTTATTATATAAATATTTTGGTGGGCCCCAATTTTAAATATTAAAAAATATGATATTACCAGGGGAAAATTTCCACAATTAATTGTTGGGTCTTTCTTCAGTCCCAGGTTTTGGGTTATGAGCACCAACATAGTTGTCAGAGTTTATGTCACCCGTTCAGCAGAATTCAAACCATCTTCTTGCCTCATAGATACCAGGGACAACTTGGGGCAAAAAAATACAGCAGACAAAAAAAACCCCACCCCCCCCCCAAAACACAAGAAAAAAATGAATTTTGGACAACATTTTTTTAAAAAATTTTCTGTTTGGGGTAGAATAAAACAACATAAGGGGGGGCCGCCAATCATTAGACAGGAAATTTTTTAAGGGTTGAAGCTAGTAATAAAGAAATAAAAACTAAAGCATATCATATCAGTGATGTCTATATAATGGCTAGAAACATTTTAATGGTGTTTCTCAGTGAAGCCTAGTATGAGCCTTCATTTACTTGTGTATACTCTCCACCCAGAAATCCCATTTCTGATATAAAATATATATCACATATGAAAATTTAAAAAGAGTGGGAAATTGAGAAAAAATAAAACTCATTAAAATATCACAAAGGAAAAGCAAATAGCAATATTTTAAGAGGTAGAACATTGACAAAATGTTTGTATCTCAGGCTGTCTTAGAACCTAATCTGGTCACCACCTCAGAAATGGCCCAACATATGCTTTTTGATACCAGGATTACAGAGATAAACCAGTATAACATTTCTGAATAGATTCTGATACAAAACCTATTTGGAACAACAGTATTTTCTAAAGGAAGCTTTGGGAACCTTGCATTATATAAGATCTCTTCCAGCGTGCAAACTCACAAAACTCAAACTGGGGCTGTATTCCTTTCAGATGTTATTGTGATAATCAAAATCCCATGATCCTGTTCTCTGCTTCATTTATTTAAAAGGAAAATATAGTCACAGTGTTTCTGGTTTATTATTATTATTATTATTATTATTCCTTAGTTCTTTTTATACATGGTTCTCATCTCTGTGTTCTCCTTTCTCTAAGATTTTTCCTGCCTTTCAATTGTTACCCAACTAATTCTGAGCAACTTGAGTGATCTAGAGAACAGTCACACTACTGAGTTCTTTTCTTTTGCTATATATTGTAATCCTGAATTCTATACCAGAAGGCAATTTTCATGAATATAGGATGTCTTTCCATCTTCTAAGGTCTTCTTCAGTTTCTTTTTTCTTGGATTTGAAGTTCTTGTACAGATCTTTAACTTGCTTGGTAAGACTTACACCAAGATATTTTATATTATTTGTGGCTATTGTGAAGGGTAATTTTCCCCTAATTTCTTTCTCAGCCTGTTTATCATTTATATAAAGGAAGGCTACTGATTTGTTTCAGTTAATTTTATATCCTGCCACATTGCTGAAGTCGTTTATCAGCTGTAGGAATTCTCTTGTGAAATTTTAGGTGTTGCTTTGCAGGAGTTGAAAAGGGATAGGCACATCTGTGGGATTGTTTATGCACATCTCAATAATTCTGCACAGGCCTGAGAGTCCTGCAGGGATCAAAAAATCAAGAGCAGCACAGGTTAGTATTTGGAGAAAATGTTCCTTTCTGTGGCACAAAGAATTTCAGTGTGGGATCCTCCAAGAATAATAGAGTGAAAGTTTTAACACTTCGTTTTCTGTGCATGTCTTTTGGTTACTTTGTCCATTAATGGTAGTGACTGTCCTTCTGATACAAACCCAGAAATTTTATGAAATTGTATTCACTTTTTGGGGGGCTGGGTGGGTATGGGTTCATTAAGCAGAGAATTGCTTGACTTTAGGACAAACTCAGTGTTTCTGTTGGGAGCAACTTAAAAGGTGTTTTTAAAAATGAAAAATTATCAATAATAGAGAAGATAGGTATCCATTATCCAGCTACATTTGACTCTATATTTTATCAAAAATCTGGCCACATAGTGCCATCGAAATCATCTAAGGTGAGAAACTTTATTAGTTTCCATCAAAACGTCAGGAACTTGCAATTATATATTCTCCTCCCTGGTGTTTCTCAGATGCCTCAGATTATAGATCCTGCTATTTGTACCCTCTTAACATAGCTACTCTATTCAGAAATGAAGAAGTTCTCTAACATTTATCCATTTAACTATTGGGTATTCTTTGTTCTTTGCCATATTCTAGCATCACAGAATATATTCCAGCACAAGTTCAAAATGGCAAGAATTCTTGGTAAAATCTTTACCCTTGAACCATAATGTCAGAGTTATGTTCATGTTGATTTTTGAGGAAAGATGTAGTCCTGAAGAAGATCTTAAGAAGAAATCACCAGGCTCTGAGCTCTACTGTGTGTTTTCATCTTGTAAAGAAAAACTTGAGGTGTTCCATGGGATTCTTATGGTATCCCAATGGTTGTCTTAGAATGGAAGTATCAGGAATTAAAGATGAATACCCTGGAACAAAGATGATAGCCTGGGGTTTCTAGTACTTCTTGAAGCAGGTAGGCCACTCTTCCATTTCTCTCATGGAAAAGGTAGTGTTTCAATGTTTAAGTGCATGCAACCTCATCATACAAAGAACAATACCCGTGATGGGTGGCTCCTTATTTTAATATTCTGTGAGATGCTATACATGGAGCATGCACAGGTAAAACTTTGTGCTTCATCTTATTTTATTTGGCGTAAAAGGATATCTTTTTGGTGTCATTCTTTTTGTCTCTGGATGAGATACACTCACTTTTTCTAAGAGCCGAACATGATGTCATCCACAATACTGCAAAATCTTTTAAAAATTTTAAAAAGAAGCTGAAATATAAGACAACCAAATTATATATATTCAGCTTCTACCTTTGTGAGCTAAGCATCAACCATTACTCTATAATAAAAAAGAAATTTATATACAGATATAGGTCGAAAGGATACATTGGTAAAGAATTGATTCTGTTCTTCTTGTGAGATCACAGAAATCACAGTAATGTATTCTTAAGTGATATCAATGTCCTATCCATATTCTAGTACAATTTTCTCTTCAAAGATTCACCCAAATCTTAATACATTCACAGTAGAGAACTTCCATCCAACCCATAATCACTACGGAGAAACCACTGAAGGTCATAAAAATGATGATCTGGGCCTCTTTTGAATATTAGGGCTTTCTTTTAAAATGTTTTTGAAACAGATGAATCATTATAATTTTAAAGGATTTATACTCTCATAAATTAAATAATACTGACTTGCTCTATCAGTTGCAATCATCGGAGAACATGTTGAGGACCTGGTGGCCATACTCTCAGGCTTAACTATATGTTTTCAAGCAATGATGTTTTCCTACATCACTGCAAAAAACCATGTTAATAGCACTTGGGCATCAACATATTTTTCTTTTTATCCTTCCCATCAATTCTGAACTGGGTTAATTGGCCTAATACTGAATAATACCCAGATGGATATTCCACATTCCCCATATGATTTATAAAAGATCCTTCAGTCTCGTTCCAACCAGAATTTAAAAATCTTGTCACTGTAAAGCTTTCCTATCAGTCACTTCACAGAATATCCACTGGAACTGTCATATCTTTTTGACTCCACTCTATATTTAATGTTTGGACGTGCTCTGGTAGAGAAAGTGCAGTAGCCTCCTGAATAGGGCAGATGCACTCTGAAAAGCACCAAAATTTCCCCTATTTCTATCAACGTTATTTAAATAATATTCACCTTGCATTCATGATTACTGCATGGCTGTGACAAATATCTCATAGATTCAAGGTGGGGAATGATGCATTATTTTGGCTCATAAAATGAAGAAAAACATACTGTGGCTATTCAGGGAACATAGAATGATGAAAATAGATAATAGGAGTTTAAATGGCTATAATCAATGCACTTACAAGGATCAGCATGCAGCTTCTTTAGCTTATTGCCTATAAAAAAGTATCTAAGATCCATGACTATTGTCAAAAGCTCAGAATTAATTACTCAACAGATGAGACTTAGGGGATATTTTAGCCTCAAAAATGGCACCTGACAAACCACCCGGAGACTGCCATTCTAATTCCAATTCTGCATATCAAAACAGCTCTTAAGAATGTGTATAGAGCTTTTTCTTTTGCTACAAGACTCTCAACATAGTGTTGTGAAAAAATTCAGCAAATTTCTTTAAAAGCACAATTTTGAGACTAAATAGGCATAAAGAGACTAAGGAACAACAAAGCCTGTAGGGGTAGCTGAGCCCTAACTGCACAGTTAAATTCATTACCTGACTATGTTTTAGAAAAAAGTATTAGTGTATGGCAGCTATGAGAGGTCCAGTTGGGCTTTGGTAGTTTATGTCATGGCTTGTATAACTGTGGGAGGTGTACTCCAATACTGTTGACAGTAATAAGTAGCAACATCTTCAGTCTGCAGGCTGCTAATGGTGAGAGTGAAATTGCTTCCAGATCCACTGCCACTGAACCTTGAAGCAACCCCAGATTCCAAACTGGTTGCACTGGATATTAAGAGCCTAGCAGCATTTTCTGGTTTCTGCTGATACCATGCTAACCAATTACTAATGCCTTCACTTGCTTTGCAAGTAATGGTGGCTCTGTCTCCTGGAGACAGAGACAAGGAAGACAGAGACAGTGTCGTCTGGATGTCACATATAATTCTTGTAATTAACAAATATATATGGTTAATCATGATAGAATTTCTCCCTAAAGTTCAAATTAGCAATGATGAGGAAGGGGCAAATGAATTCCTTCCTTCCTGGAATCCTGAACAGGAGGAAAAGCAGAAGCTGAGAGGGAGCCTTCATGTCTCTGCTGTGACCTAACATTGGCTGACTCCAGCACTGGATATGACCAGACTATTGAGAAGGTCTTAGTAAGTTCCATGACTTCATGCAAATCAACTAAGCCTGGAAAGGGCTGGGGACAGCTGGTTTACCTCCATAACTCAACTATATATGTCCAGGTTTCCCAAGCTATGTCAGAATACTGCGTATTTTGCTGCTGCCAATGGTGTATTTTATTAGAAAAGATATTTAAAATTTTTTCAGCATTGTAATATACAAGTACAGAAATTAATTCATTTTCTTCATGGTATCAGGATTAGTATTAGAGCACAGCTGTTTAAACAAGCAATAATAAATGATAGAATGTAGCTCTCAAATGTTTATTTCCATACTTCTATAAGGAATTGTTCCACTTGAAACAATCATTATAACATGCTCATCAGAAACAGAAATACATTTAACATATTTTTGATGACTCTTTAGCATTGTTTTTCTTATTATACTAAATATTTTGGTGTCAATATACAATAGTTAAAAAATATGATATTACCAGGAGATATGGCACAGCAATTAATTGTTGCTCTTGCTTCAGTCCCAGGTTGGATTATGAGCACCAACATAGTTGTCAGAGCTTTATGTAGCACCAGTTCAGCAGAATTCAGAACCATCTTCTTGCCTTCATAGATACCAGGGACAGACTTGGTGCAAACAAATACATGCAGACAAAATACCGCACCCCCCCACACACACAAGAAATGAATGAATCTTTGGACAACATTTTATAATAATTCTCTGTGTGTGTAGATCATAAGACAACATAAGGGAGCCAGCTCAATCATTATGACATGGAAGTTTCAAGGATTGAAGCTAGGTCTTCAAGTTTAGTGACAAGCATCAATACTACCTGTATTCCTGTAATATTTCTTAATTGTACATCACTTATAGATCCCTCATAGCAAAATCTACAGGTGTCATAGTTAAACAATCATTCAATAGGCTATACTGCATATCTGAGTTGAATTTTTATATTTGGTAACTCTTCTCCAATATTTCTTTACCAATATTTTCTATAGTCACTCACTACATTGTGTGAGTAGTGATGTTGGTGACTTTAAGAAAAATCTCTGCTTCAAGAGCTGGAGAGAAGGTCAAAGGTTAAGAGCATTGGTTGTTTTCCAGACATGCTGGGTTCAGCAACCAACATCCAGTGGGCAGCAAACAACCATCTCTTGTTTGAGGAGTTATATCACCATCTTCTGACCAGCCTAGGTACTGCATAAATGTGGTACATAGCAAGCAAAACACACAAAGGCATAGAAAAAATAACAAAAATATGTTTCTTCCCTCAGTTATAGAACATGTATTAATATAATGTGAACCTCTGAGAAATTCCTAGACTCTTAGGATCAATTGTTTCCAGCAAGATGGCAGACTAAGACCATCTCCCGTTGTTTTCCCTCTTCTTTTCTCTACAGTAGAGGTTCTCAGCCTTCCTAATATTGTGATTCTTTAATATAATTCCTCCTACTGTGGTGATACCCAAACATAAAATTATTTTGTTGAGAATGACTACTGTATCCTGAATTATATTCTGAAGGATTCAATTGAATTTTTTCTTGATCATGACTTTGTGGAGAACAGAAATGTATAAAGTTCATATCAGGTAGAAATTTTTAAAAAATCCTCTCTTCTTGGCTGGGGAGGCTTTGTTCAGTGAATGATTCTGCTATGAATTATCACTATTGTATTAACCATTTATGGTTAGTTGTAAGAAGATTCATCATGATGATCAGTCACCAGTTTCATTTTCCTTATTTCTATGACAATTTTCATTTGCTGTCAATTTAAATTGCTAATATATATGTAAGTGAAAACTATGCTGGACCTCTATTAAAGGAACAAAACTAACAGAATGTTGTTTGGGCTGTAGAACTGTCTCAATATATAAATGCTTAGAACATAAAACCAAATGACCTGTGTTTGAGCTCCAAATGTCTGTAGAAGAGGTAATAAGTTTCCTGAAATGTGTTTTTGTGTACATTGTGAAACATGCTTTATACATATAACAGACTGAAGAGGATGAAGAGTAGAAGAAGGAAAAGAAGGTTTGAACTGGGGAAGAGGAATAAGAATAATTGAGGAAGAGAAATAGAGGAAGAAAATAAAGAAGATGAAGAAGAAGGAAAGTAAGAAAAAGAGGAAGAAGAAAAGAAGAGGAGGAAGAGTAACAGAAAGAAGAATGAAAATTGATCCATTCTTATTTTTGTACAAATCTCAAGTCCAAGTGGATCAAGAACCTCCATATAAAACCACACACACTGAAACTAATAGAAGAGAAAGTGGGGAAGAGCCTCGATAACATGGGCACAGGAGAAAAGTTCCTGAACAGAGCACCAATGGCTTATGCTCTAAGATCAAGAATTGACAAATGGGACCTCATAAAATTGCAAAGCTTCTGTAAAGCAAAGGACACAATCAATAGGATAACATAGCAACCAACAGATTTGGAAAAGATCTTTTGTAATCCTACATCCGTTAGAGGGCTAATATCTGATGTATACAAAGAAACCCAGAGAATCAAATAACCCTATTAAAAATGGGGTACAGAGCTAAGCAAGCAGGTTTTTTTTCCATTTGGCATTACATGAGAGGGTAAAGGAATGTTGGTCTCTTTCTCAGAGCCCATGCATGGTGGCCATATTACTTCAAGGACAATAGACAGTAGTTTTCTAGACAGAAGCTTTTTCTAAGGACAGTAGCTTAAAATAGAGTTTAGAAGACAAGATAGAATCTATCCTGTTCGCTTTCTTTTTTTTGTCTGTTTATTGGCCATATCTCTCTAAGGGCAAGTTAAGTTAGAACAGAGTTTTAAGAATAAAATAGAGTTTATTCTGCTACTTCAGTCCCTTCAGTGTCTAGCTAGCATATGCCCAAACTCCTACACACATACCTACATAAAAGATGAAAACTGAAATAAATCACAAAATTCCTTTCCAACCAATTGAAAACATCTGTTCCTTTGGAAGACTTTTCCCATTTGTACATAATCTTGAGCCTCTAATAATTTCTGTTAATATGAGACATGAATAATTGAATGTTCATGTTTCCGAAAAGAAACCCTAGGACTTGAACACAGTAAGTAAATGTGATTTATTCGTATCACCAGCCTGTGTGTCTAAGTTTTCTGTGTGTTGCTCTTACACTTCTTTTCATAAATATTTCAATGGATTTGTCACTTTGTCTTGGCATCTATACTTTATTCACCACTAGAATAAAATGATTATGTGGAAGGACTCTTAAAGTATGCTCCAGAATTTTCCCCTTGTTCTGCTATGTAGATAAGTTAGAAACCAAGGTACTCTTTCTGAATCCATATGTGGAATCAAGAATTACAACTATGTAGACTTCCTTAGCTCACCTATGAGACAGTCGAGTTAATTGTAAAAGAACCCACAGGAGCTGCACATCTAGAGTCTTTTATCTTTACCTAGTTATTTCTGGAGTGCCTAAAAATTTGGCAGTAGATTTCTGAATGAATCTCAGCACACAGATGTCTTCGAAAAAATGTACAATGATGAGTCTAGGGTCACAAAATGTCAGTGTAAATACTCGTTTACGTATGAATACTGTGCACCAGAAACTTCATTTTTGTTGTAGACCACAAATGACATACTGTAAAAATTAAAAAGAGGAAGTGAGATCAAGGAAAAGCAGATTTAAAAATGAACCTCATTAGAATATTTAGCTATTGCATGGTGGAAGGTATGCTTTAGGAGGTGGAACATTGATAACATATATCACGTTGTATTTCCTACTGGCCTGAAAAATCACAATATAATCTAAGCTGATCTTAGATTCTCAGAAATCCTAATGACTTTTCTTCTAGAATGTTAGGATTACAGAGATAATCCAAAATAATTGGCTCTGAATGAACTTTGATGCAAAAACTATTTGGAAAAACAACATTTTTTTATAAGAAAGTTTTGTGAGTCTTGCATTCTTTCCAGTCTGTGCTCTGCAACTAACAATACTTAATGAAGGCGATATTTGTGTTCAAGTGAGACTGTGACATACAAAGTGATTCCTTTGCCTCTTTTTCATTTATTCAAATGAAGTAAAATCTCAGGGTTTCTGTTTATGATTTCTAGTAGTGAGACTTCCTTATATGTGTTTCTTATTAGTGTGGCCTTGTGTCTCTAAGATTTGTTCACTAAAATGATCCTGTAATTGATTATTATAATTGCCTCGGCATATATAGAGCAAGCTGTAGTTCAGTCATAAAACCAGCCAGTTTCATTTATTTCCAATTATGAACTATTTTGCCATGTACAGAAGGGAAAGTGTAATTCATCATATCTTATCGTGAAGAAGAGTGGAAACAGAGGGTGTCTTTTTAATAACACATACTTTGGTTCTAATTGAATGTGTTTTGCATAGTGGCTCTGGGAATTCCATACTTCTTACAGTTAATACTTTTGCCTCCCCAGAGGGACAACAGATTGTCTTGAATAGAATAAACCTCTCCAAACAACAGAAGATTTTCATCTCAGCTCCGTGTTCTTTGTTCCTCTTTACCTGACAGGAGACTTAAAAAGAATAAAGGACTCTTGAAGCTCCCTTTCATAGAAGATGCCTAAAAGATAACAGAAAATTCTATATCAATGTGCTGAGAAATTCTTTATCCAGTGAAAATCAATTATTCTCCTAAAATTCTTTTCCTTTAAATTTATAATTCACACACACACACACACACACACACACACACACACACATCAACCATGTGCACACACACAAACATACACAATACACACACATCACATATGTTATATAGAACCTTACTGATATTACAGATACTAAAATGAGCAATGCCTTAATCTAGTGTTCTGTTATCTTGGTTGTCTATAGTGGGTACAAAACAAAACTGTCCAAAGAAAAGATTTATCACATTTATGAAACAAGTGTTCTTACTTAGAACATGTACCAAGAAATATTTTAAATCTCAGTACTGACTAATACTCCTGACTCCATTTGTCCTGTAGTGAGATTAGTATCTAAGGCCTTAGCTAGAGAGGCCTTATCTCATTGCAAATCAACATATATAAAATATGTATATACATGATAAACTGCAAAAACAAAGGAATCTTGCACACAGTGTGGTAACATGTTACAAAATCAGAAGAATGTCTGACAAGAGCCAGGATTGAGTCAACAGAATTGTATAACTTCCCATGAATGTAGTTTGGTTTGTATCTCAGGTTATTTGATCTTGTTAATACTTTTATTTTTTCTGTACTAGGTATTATGCTAAGTCTAAATTTTTTTGACTTTTGCTACAACCTGGAGCCAGGTGGGGCTTAAGGAACTAACAGGCACCCAAAGCCTGCCCCTTCGGACTATAACTTCCCTTGAACCAGGACCCTGGTCCTTTGGCCTGGGGCGGACCCCGCAGCTGGTCTGCTCCTGTGGAAACAACGGATCCTGAGACATCCTAGAGGGACCCACTGCACCCAGAGCAGAGGAGCAGAGGACACCTTAGCACCTGTGGAAACATCTGATCATGAGACATCTTAGAAGACCTACTGCATCCAGAGCAGAGGGAGCTTAGGATCACAGGAACACAGAGACATCTGGAATCCAAGGAGATCTGACACAAGCAAGATAACTGGAAAGACAGACTACAGTCAGACACAGTGAGCACAGGTAACACTAGAGTCAACCAGATGGTGAAAGGCAAGCACAAGAACACAAGCAACAGAAACCAAAGTTACCTGACATCATCAGAACCCAGTTCTCCCACCATAGCAAGCCCTGGATACTCCATCACACAGGAAAAACAGGACTCAGAATTAAAATCACTTCTCATGATGATGATGGAGGATTTTAAGAAGGACATAAGTAACTCCTTAAAGAAATACAGGAGAACACAGGTAAACAGGTAGAAGCCCTCAAAGAGGAAACACAAAAATCCTTGAAAGAATTGAAAGAGAACACAGGTAAACAGGCAGAAGCCCTTAAAGAGGAAACACAAAAATCCTTTAAAGAATTTCAAGAAAACACAACCAAACTGGTTGAAGGAATTGAACAAAACCATCCAGGATCTAAAACTGGAAATAGAAACAATAAAGAAATCTCAAAGGGAGACTACTCTGGAGATAGAAAATGTAGGAAAGAGATCAGTAGTCATAGATGCAAGCATCACCAACAGAATACAAGAGATAGAAGAGAGAATCTCATGCACAGAAGATACCATGGAAAACCTCAACACAACACCAAATGCACAAAACAAAGAAAAAATACTAAAAGCAGTAAGGGAAAAAGGTCAAGTAACATATAAAGGCAGACCTATAAGAATTACACCAGACTTTTCACCAGAGACGATAAAAGCCAGAAGATCCTGGTGTGATATCATACAGACCCTAAGGGAACACAACTGCCAGCCCAGACTGCTATACCCAGCAAAACTCTCAATCACTATAGATGGAGAAACCAAGATATTCCATGACAAAACCAAATTTGCACAATATCTTCCCACAAACCCAGCACTTCAAAGGATAATTTACGGAAAACATCAACACAAGGAAGGAAACTACAACCGAGAAGAAGCATGGAAGTAGTCTTCCAACAACCCCTCCAAAAAAAGGTAGCTACAAAAACATAATTCCACTTCTAATAACAAAAATAACAGGAAGCAACAATCATTTTTCCTTAATATCCCTTAACATCAATGGACTCAATTCTCCAATAAAAAGACGTAGACTATCAGACTGGATACATAAACAGGACCCAGAATTTTGTTGCATACAAGAAACGCACCTCAGTGACAAAGACAGACATTACCTCAGAGTAAAAGGCTGGAAAACAATTTTCCCAGCAAATGGTCCCAAGAAACAAGCTGGAGTAGCCATTCTAATATCAAATAGAATCGACTTTCAACCAAAAGTAATCAAAAAAGATAAGGAAGGACACTTCATACTCATTAAAGGAAAAATCTACCAAGAAGAACTCTCAATTCTGAACATCTACGCTCCAAATGCAAGGGCACCTACATACATAAAAGAAACTTTACTAAAGCTCAAAGCACACATTGCACCTCACACAATAATAGTGGGGGATATTAACACCCTGCTCTCTCCAATGGACAGATCGTGGAAACAGAAACTAAACAAAGACACATTGAAATTAACAGAAGTCATGGACCAAATGGATTTAACAGATATCTATAGAACATTTCATCCTAAAGTAAAAGAATATACCTTTTTCTCAGCACCTCATGGAACCTTCTCCAAAATAGACCATATAATTGGTCACAAAACAGTCTTAAATAGATACAAAAAATTGAAATAATCCCCTGCATCCTATCAGATCACCACAGACTAAGGCTGGTCTTTAATAATGACAGAACCAAGGGAAAACCCACATCCATGTGGAAACTGAACAATGCTCTACTCAATGATGACTTTGTCAAGGAAGAAATAAAGAAAGAAATTAAAGACTATCTAGAATTTAATGAAAATGAGGAAACATCAAACCAGAACTTGTGGGACTCCATGAAAGCAGTGCTAAGAGGAAAACTCATAGCTCTAAGTGCCTACAAAAAAGAATTGGAGAGAGCACACATTAACAACTTGACAGCACACCTGAAAGCTCTAGAACAAAAAGAAGCAAATACACCCAAGAGGAGTAGGCGTCAGGAAATATCAAACTCAGGGCTGAAATCAACCAAGTAGAAACAGAAAGAACTATACAAAATATCAACAAAACCAGGAGTTGGTTCTTTGAGAAAATCAACAAGATAGATGAACCCTTAGCCAGATTAACCAGAAGGCACAGAGACAGTACCCAAATGAATAAAATCAGATCTGAAAAGGGAGACATAACAACAGAAACTGAGGAAATTCAAAAAATCATCAGATCCTACTACAAAGGCCTATACTCAACAAAACTGGAAAATCTGGATGAAATGGACAATTTTCTAGACAGATACCAGGTACCAAAGTTAAATGAGGAGCAAATAAACCATCTAAACTGTCCCATATCCCCTAAAGAAATAGCAGCAATCATTAAAAGTCTCCCCACCAAAAAAAGCCCAGGACCAGATGGTTTTAGTGCAGAATTCTATCAGACCTTCAAGGAAGACCTAATACCAATTCTCTTCAAACTATTCACAAAATAGAAACAGAAGGAACACTACCCAATTCGTTCTATGAAGCTACAATCACACTCATACCTAAACCTCACAAAGACCCAACAAAGAAAGAGAACTCCAGACCAATCTCTCTTATGAATATTGAAGCAAAAATACTCAATAAAATTCTAGCAAACCGAATCCAAGAACACATCAAGACAATCATTCATCATGATCAAGTGGGCTTTATCCCCGGAATGCAGGGATGGTTCAATATTCAGAAATCCATCAATGTAATCCACTATATAAACAAACTCAAAGAAAAAAACCACATGATCATCTTATTAGATGCTGAGAAACCATTTGACAAAATTCAACATCCCTTCATGGAAAAAGTCTTGGAAAGAACAGGAATTCAAGGACCATACCTAAACACAGTAAAAGCAATATACAGCAAACCAGTAGCTAACATCAAACTAAATGGAGAGAAACTCGAAGCATTCCCACTAAAATCAGGGACTAGACAAGGCTGCCCACTCTCTCCCTATCTATTCAATATAGTACTGGAAGTCCTAGCCAGAGCAATTAGACAACAAAAAGAAATCAAAGGAATACAAATAGGAAAGGAAGAAGTCAAAATATCACTATTTGCAGATGATATGATAGTATACTTAAGTGACCCCCAAAACTCCACCAGAGAACTCCTAAACCTGATAAACAACTTCAGCAAGGTGGCAGGTTATAAAATCAACTCAAACAAATCAGTAGCCTTCCTCTATATGAAAGATAAACAGGCTGAAAAAGAAATTAGGGAAATGACACCCTTCACAATAGTCACAAATAATATAAAATATCTTGGTGTGAATCTAACTAAGCAAGTGAAAGATCCGTATGACAAGAACTTCAAGTCTCTGAAGGAAGAAATTGAAGAAGATCTCAGGAAATGGAAAGATCTTCCATGCTCATGGATTGGCAGGATTAATATAGTAAAAATGGCCATCTTGCCAAAAGCAATCTACAGATTCAATGCAATCCCCATTAAAATACCAACTCAAATTTTTACAGAACTAGAAAGAGAAATTTTGAAATTTATTTGGAACAACAAAAAACCCAGGATAGAGAAAACCATTCTCAACAATAAAAGAACTTCTGCAGGAATTGCCATCCCTGACCTCAAGCTGTACTACAGAGCAATAGTGATAAAAAAGGCCTGGTATTGGTACAGAGACAGGCAGGAAGATCAGTGGAATAGAGTTGAAGACCCAGAAATGCACCCACACAACTATGGTCATTTAATCTTTGACAAAGGAGCTAAAACCATCCAGTGGAACAAGGACAGCATTTTCAACAAATGGTGCTGGTTCAACTGGAGGTCAGCATGCAGAAGAATGCAAATCGATCCATTCCTATCTCCTTGTACAAAGCTCAAGTCCAAGTGGATAAAGGACCTTCACATAAAACCAGACACACTGAAACTAATAGAAGAGAAAGTGGGGAAGACCCTCGAATACCTAGGCACAGGGGAAAAGTTCCTGAACAGAACACCAATGGCCTATGCTCTAAGATCAAGAATTGACAAATGGGACTTCATAAAATTGCAAAGTTTCTGTAAGGCAAAGGACACTGTCAATAGGACAAAACTGCAACCAACAGATTGGGAAAAGATCTTTACCAATCCCACATCTGATAGAGGACTAATATCCAATATATACAAAGAACTCAAGAAATTAGACTCTCGACAACCAAATAACCCTATTAAAAATGGAGTAAGGAGCTAAACAAAGAATTCTCAACTGAGGAAATGCGAATGGCCGAGAAGCACCTAAAGAAATGTTCAGCATCCTTGGTCATCAGGGAAATGCATATCAAAACAACCCTGAGATTCCACTTCACACCAGTCAGAATGGCTAAAATAAAAAACTCAGGTGATAGCAGATGCTCATGAGGATGTGGAGAAAGAGGAACACTCCTCCATTGTTGGTGGGATTGCAAGATGGTGCAACCACTATGGAAAACAGTCTGGCTGTTCCTCAGAAAATTGGACATATCACTACCTGAGGACCCAGCTATACCACTCCTGGGTATATATCCAGAAGATGCTCTAACACATAACAAGGACATATGCTCCACTATGTTCATAGCAGCTTTATTTATAATAGCCAGAAACTGGAAAGAACCCAGATGCCCTTCAACAGAGGAATGGATACAAAAAATGTGGTACATTTATACAATGGAATATTACTCAGCTATTAAAAACAATGAATTTGATAAATTCTTATATAAATGGATGGAACTAGAAAATATCATCCTGAGTGAAGTAACCAAATCACAAAAGAACATACATGGTATTCACTCACTGATTATTGGATTTTTAGCCCAGAAGCCTGAAATACCCAAGATTCAACTCACAGACCACATAAAGCTCATGAAGAATGATGACCAAGTAGGGGGGGCTTCCGTCCTTCTTAGAAGGAGTAACAAAATACTCAAGGATGCAAATATGGAGACACAGTGCAGGACAGAAACTGAAGGAGGGACCGTCTACAGACCATTCCACCTAGATATCCATCCTATGTCCAGTCACCAAAGGTAGAGGTTGATGTGGATGTCAGGATGTACCTGCTGACAGGAGCCTGATGTAGCTGTCTCCTTAGAAGTCTGCAAGAGTCTGACATACTCAGAGGCAGAAGCTCACAGCTAACCATTAAACTGATCATGGGGTTCCCAATGGAGAAGATAGAGTGAAGGCTGAAGGAGTTAAAAGGATTCGCGACACCATGAGGAAAGCAACAATCCCAACCAACCAGAGCCCCCAGGGTCTAAACCACCAGCCTGGGAGTGCTTAGGGAGGGACCCATGGCTCCAGCTATATATGTAAGGGAGCTATATATAAGGGGGAGAAGAGATCCTTGGTCCCATGAAGCCTGGACGTCGTGGGGGGGTACTCGAGAGTGGGGAGTTGAGGTACGGGGGAGGGTGGGTGGGGGTACACCGTCGTGGAGGCAGGAGGAGATGGGAAGGGATAGTGAGTTCCTGGGAGGGGGGGGAAATGGGGTAAGGAGAGAACATCTGAAATGTAAAAAAAATTTTCCAATAAAAAAAAAAAAAGAAGACTAGTAGGAAGAATCTGAGGCATTTCTATAAATTTTAGCACTATACTGCATTGAGTGTTTTGTAAATAACAAGGGTAAACACATTGCTCATCCAGATAGATTTATTGGGATTGAAGTGATAGATGATTAGAAAATAAAGAGAGCTAGCTGTTCATATAGAGAAACTACGTTTGTCTCTCAGCATCCACACTTGGTGGCTTACAATGAACTGGAGTAACTGTAGTTCAAGAGATCCTATACTTTTGTCCAGATATTTTTAGGCACTGGAATACACACAAGGCATACAAACATTTACATAAGTAAACACAAAAACAAAGTTCAAACTAAGTTTTCTCTTGCTATTTTATGATTATTGGTCACACTAAAATTTGGAATAAATCTTTATATTCACTTAGAAAGGAATTCAACCAACACAGTTATTCCAAGGCAGTATTACCTTCATTATTAACAAAGTAGAAAAATTGTATTTATTCTGTCTCCCTATAGCCTGTACATCATCCTCTCATATTCTTAAAGAAAAGATTCCATTATCCCATAATCACAGAATATCATGAAAATTCATAGATTATAGCCAGGCGGTGGTGGCGCATGCGTTTAATCCCAGCACTTGGGAGGCAGAGGCAGGTGGATTTCTGAGTTCGAGGCCAGCCTGGTCTACAAAGTGAGTTCCAGGACAGCCAGGGCTATACAGAGAAACCATGTCTCGAAAACAAACAAACAAACAAAAAAATTCATAGATTCCTGAGCCTTAGGCATAATTGCAGCCCTTCTAATATACAACTTTTATCTTTTATTTGATAGAACATACACCTATTTTTTTTTACTACTGATTTTTATTTCTAAAGGTGCCCAACTACTATACCAAATGGAAAATGGAAAAGCATATGAAGTTACAAAATGATCCACAGCTTCTGAACCTTGAAGGAATCCTTGATTTCAACTTAGATGTATGGCATACCAGGAGTTTAGGAGCATTCCCTGGTTTCTGCTAATGTCAGGCACATGATATAGCAATCTCCTCACTTGCCCTGTAATTAATGGTGACACTGTTTTCCAAATATGAGATGAGTAAAATGCAGATTGGGTCAACTGGATACCACATATTATGCCTGTGATTGGAAACATGCAAATAATATACATGGTTAATCAAGATAGAAATGATTTCTCTGAGGTTCCAAATAACTTTGATTTCAAATGGCTAAAGAATATCCATAGTCACCTTTCCACACCTGGATCTAAAACAGCAAGAACACCAGAAGTTTTGAGGGAGGCTTTATGTCTGCACTGTGGCCAGATATTGATTGACTCCTGGATAGGGTGCAACCAGACACATAAAGAGTTCTGAGTGAAAGTAGTGGACCCACACAAATAATCAGAGCCTGGTAAGGACTAGTTTTCCTTAATAACTCAGCTGTGCTGTGTCCAGGTCTCCCATACCAGATGAGAATCTTGAAAATTTTGCTGCCAATTATTTCTGCCAATGGCTGATCTTATTACAAAAGGTCCTTTTATACATTTTCAGCATTGCAATAGATACAGGCACTGGTGTTATTTCATTTTCTTCTTTAGATTAGAATCAGGTAGAGAACGACTGTTTGTGACTTGAACTCTTACTCTCCAATGTTTCTTTACTTACAGCACTTCTATCAGGAGGACTTAAGTTCACTCATTTTACCAAATAAGTTGCAGTGATTGAAGCTAGGTTTTCCACTCTGTTGGAGACTATCTTTTACCAACTTCACACTTTACCAAATGAGCCATTTGAACATCTCTATAGTGATTTTTCTTTTTTAAATGAATGTCATTTGTTGATCCACCTATGCAAAATCTACAGGTTTTATTCCTACCAAACTACTCAATAGGTTGCAATATATTTGTGGTTTGAAGATTTTATTTCTGATTAAAACCTCTTTCCTGCCACTCACTAATACTGTCCACAGTTCATCAGTTTGTGGGACAAGTAGTGATATTGGTAACTTCAACAAATCTTCCTCCAGGGCTGGAGAGACAATCTGCTATTAAGAGTACTGGCTGTTTTTCCAGAGGTCCTGAATTCAGTTACCACAACTCACATGGCAACTCATAACTCATAACTCATATGTAATCCTAGTTCCAGATTATCCCACATCCAACACCTCCTTGTCATTGGTTTGGGCTATGAATGTTATACATAGTCATATATGCAATCAAAACAACAATGGCCTTAAAACAAAATAAGAAAAAAATTTCCTCCTCCAATTATACAACATAGTTTAAATATAAAATGAACCCCCAAGTCTTTTCAGAATTCACCCTGGATCAATTGTCTCTGAATAGAATGGAGACTAAGGTACTTTGCCCTATATCTCCCCCCAGACTTTCTCTATTCTGTATCATATTCCTCAGGGTTCAATTTATGGAAATAAGAAAAGTATGATGGCCATATTAAGTAGACAGTTCAGAAAGCCCTCTCTTCTTGGCTGGGGGGCTTACTTTCAGTGTATGATACTGCTGTGGACCATCATCACTGTACACATTGAAATTGAACAGGACAATCCAACAGAACACAAGAGTCGGAGACACATTTGTTCGCATACATTAGGAATTCCATAAATACATGAAAGTGGAAACTATAATATATATGCAGAGAATGTGGTAGAGAACTGTGAAGTCTCTGTGCAGGTTCCTTCATTTTCTTTGAACTCATATGAGCTTTGTTTATTTCGATTAAGAGGGCCTTGTTTTCCTGGTATTTTTCAACTTTTCTGCCTCTTAAATATTTCTGTCTCCTTTTTACTGGGGTTATTGGAGCCCTAAGAAGAGAGATTTGAATCAGACTTCCCACTTAGGACAGAGTGTTTACAGCCTCAGTTGTGCTAAGGTCTGGGGACCTACTACATCTGAGACTCTGTTACATGTATCAAGAAAAGAAGCTTTACTCCATGTTTACTTATTAAAATATTGCTTCATATTAATTGAATTCTTATGTGTTCTGTTTATGGCGTGATCTAATGATAATATAAGTTTACCAGTAATCAACATCAATTTTTCATTACCACTAACTCATGAGGAAGTATATTTCTTAGAAATTCTTTTAAATCTTTCATTTCATGTAAATCTATTCAATTAAAATTTGTGCTATTGAAGGTTGGGTAGTAGTAAAGTAGCAGATTGACTGCTTTTGTACTTAGTGGAACCATGATATGGGTCAGTACCAGGAGCCTAGTAATTAAGGTCCAGAAATCCATGTGAAACTTTGGCTTCTACTCTCACAAATACAAAATGGAACTCAGTTCTAGGTCATTTATTCTGCCCCAATTTGTTAATGGTCTCATGACCTTTTTATCTTGACTCTCTATCTATGCCATCTTAACAAATGTGCCTGAATCTTTCCTGGCTTTTACTTCCTTGATCTATGACACTTACCCAAATTGAAAAGAAAGATCAACCATTTGCTTCTATGAAGGAATCATTTGTTTTTAATCAAGTGAGAATTTGTGTAAAACTCACCTAACATCCAAAGAGAGGCACTATTTGCCAATTTTTATTTCCAGTGAATTTACTTGGGTATATTGGTGAGATTGCTGCCCCCAACTCATTTTTATGTCCTCAGGTTTGAATGTAATTAACATCATCTGCTCACTGTGGTAGGATAATCAACCCTGCAGCTGGATTGGCCCTGTATAGCCATCAAGTGCTTGGGAAAAGGAAGCAGGTGTTACTGGTTATTCTACAGAATTTCCAAAGTTGCTTTTCCAGAAGTGTTCTGAGTCATGTTTCTCTGCATCTTCTGAAGACCATCTATCTTTAGGACTGTGTCTTTCCATAGACTTACTGACATGGAAAAGGAGCCAATTTCAGAGGAGTGATTATAGTCCTCACAGGGACTTACATGGGGAGCATAAACACTTATGTTTATGAACCACAACCCAAAACATAGAAACATATGCAAAATAATAATGTAATAGCTATGAATACTAGTATAAGGACACAAATGGAAAAAAATGAGAAGTGTAAAATCAAAGAGGAAAAACACAGAATGAGAAGAGTGAAAAGAATACTGAAATGGGAAATGAGAAAGAAAAGAGACAAAGAGGATTCTACTGCAGATAATGTAAATCCAAACTAGGAAAGAGACAAAGAAAACAAAGAACTATATTGAGAGATAAAAGGATTTATTAAATATTAAGAGTTGATGTGTTCATTTTTCCTATAGTAACAGCAATGAAGAGGATGAGTGGAGAAGACTGATAACTTAGAGTCAACGTGTGCATTAGAATGAAAGCTTATTTTTAAATTTTTTTTTCTGAGTTTCATTCACCTACACAACAAAGTATTTTCATATTTAACCCCTTTCTTTCCTCTCATTCTTTTTATATATCCAACCAACTTCCAAAATTTTCTCACAACTCTCTTTATAACCTACTTATTCTAGTTAGTGTTGTCCACATGTGCATGGATATAGGGCCATCTTCTGAAGCATGGTAATCCTACAAGTTGCTATATTCTCTAAACTAACGGCTCTGCTTCTCCAGCAACCGCTATAGCACTAACTGCTCAGTATAGGTTGAGTCTTGGATATGAACTTCACATCTATATAGGACTTTGATTGCCATAATCTTGCAGATAATCACTACTTCATAAGTCCATGATTGTAAAAGCCACATTGTGTCAGGAAGACATATTTCACAGCCCTCCTCCTGTTTTCTGGGTTTTATATTTAATCTCCACATGGGTTTTATATTTGATATTCCATGACAGTTTCTGATACTTGAGATAGATATATAAATGAGATGTCCTATGTCAATCTGGGCATTCAGTTCTGGTTCTGTCATCATTCTGACTAGTCATGTATTTCTCCATTGATTTCTGATTAGTTCAAAATATTTATATGTACATATTATTCCATGCTTTATATAAAATGTTATCACATCATAGAAAGATTGATTTATATCCAGCATTAATCTCTTATTAGAAGGTACTTTGTGCATAGCAACTTGACTTTATCATGTCCTATATCCAAAATGTGTATTCTATTCATCAATTTTGTCCTATTATCAAGTTTCATTGAGAATCGAAGATCAGTAGCAATAGCCTGTATTATTTTGATGTCTCCATATTCAGATCATTTTACCTGAAAGACAGATAATTTTAGGTACATACGTAGCAAGATAAGAAGCACCTTCCATCAGAAAAAACCTCAGAAAACTGCATTTACTATTTTTAGTGTCCTTTGAGATAAAGAAAAGTGGAAAACAGAGAGTTGAGAGTATAGTCTTGTTTTGCTGACCAATTTATATTGGAAAACAAACCCAGGGGGTCTATTCCAGTTAAGAGTTCTATTTCTCCTACTGTCAGAATTTACACAGTTGCCTATAGTTCTTTATCTATGGTGGAATCCCTCAAAAATTCCCATGTCAATATTTGTATTTATGCTAGTCATCTTTGTTCAGGTCTTGTTCAAGCATCAGTCATTAGACCACCTGCATGCAGCTTCTCTGACATTTCTAGGAGATACAGCTGCCTTAGTTGTGGTTTTACTGCTGTGAGCAGACACCATAACCAAGGCAACCCTTATAAAGACAACTTTTAATTGGGGCTGACTTACAGATTCCGAGATTCAGTCCATTATCATCAAGGTGGAAACATGGCAGCATCAAGGCAGGCTTGGTGCAGGAGGAACTAAGTATTCTCATCTTCATTGGAAGACTGCTAGCAGAATACTGTCTTCCAGGTAGCTAGGATGAGGACCTTAAAGCCACACCCACAGTGACACACCTACTCTAACAAGGCCACACCTTCTAATGGTGCTATTCCATGGACTGAGCATATACAAGACATCACACAATCATAGAGCAAATATCCAATTTCTCTGGCTCTTAAAATATGTCTACTCACTCTCCAATGATCCCTAGGCTATAGGTGCCAAAAGTGAGTTGTACTTGGATCATTTTGGACTGGTCAGCACATCATCTCATAATCTCTGCATTTTTATTATTTATGGGTTTTTTTGTTTGTTTGTTTGTGTTTTTTGTTTTTTTTGTATTTTTTGGAATAGTCCCTATCACTTGCAAAGAGATGTTACATATTACATATGTAAACCTTATGAATTGAAAAACTGTGTTCATTTGTTTATAAATATAAAGAATGAGAGGTCATGAATCTGAGAAAGAAAAAGGAGTGTACATGAATTTGTATGAATGGGGGAAAAAGAAGTGGCAAACAATATGTGGCAATGATTTAATTTTTGAAAGGTAAGAAAATGATTATAAAGACAAGTTTTTCTTTAACAACATCAACATGTTGGCATTCAAAATACATGGATTAAACCTGAAAATGGACCTCCAGAGAGAGTTATTAAATTAACAGGCTGGAAAGCCAAGGACTGGTAAGATTCTGCACAGATCCTTACCAACCAGGCTCAGTCTTTTTAATGAAATAAAAAACGAGGAGAGGCCATGAGCCTTTAGGGCAGCCTGGCAAGAATCTGACATGGGCCAAGGACAAGGAAATCGGCTGCTTGGCAGAAATATAACATTAGCCAAGGATAAGGAAGTAGGCTTCAGACAAGAATCTGACATTAAGCTAGAACAAAGAAGTAATGTCAGGCAGGATAAATATTAGACTAGAACGAAGAAGTAATTTCAGACAGAAAACTAAATTTTAGGCTAGAATAAGGAAGTAGTCTTCAGACATGAACATGACTTTGGGCTAGGACAGGGAAGTTGGCTCAATTATTTTCGTCATCCTGATAAGCCCTTAGAAACAGTGATCATGGGAGTGTTCACGGAATTTTCTTTGACTATTTGTGTTTATTGTCTTGCTTGTTCCTTGACTATTTGCATCTCCTGTATTGCTTGTCCCTCAACCTAGAACTGATCTGAATACTTGCATGTAATTCAAATGATATAAAAGCAAAGAGGAGAAGGGAGGATGAGATAGGGGGTTCTAGGGAGGGGAAATGGGGAAAAGGGATGACATCTGAAATATAAATATATAAAATATCCAATGAATGAAAGAAAAGAATACGAGAAGTTATAGTATTTGTCATTCATTGTTTTTCGAAAGATAAACAGACATAGAATATGTTAGGTTCCTCCTTTTCTACATTCAATAAAACAATTATGGGAACTCAAAACAAAAAGAAAGTGATTATAAAATAACCTAATTCTTACATGTAATTCAACATCAAAGATATGACAAAACTTATCAAAAATAATAAAAGCAGTAAATATTTCAATACAAAAAAACTACATTGATTGTGCACCATAATCTTCTTTTGACAATCTATCTCCCTCTAATAATTAAAATATAGCAGGGAATCTAAGTGAGGCCTATACAGAAAATGGTCAGTTGGTGTTGAAATGATAGAGATATTCAATATCACATTTCTTAACGTACTAATAGTACATTTGGTGGTTCAAGAGAGTAACATTTTCCATTTATAAGGCCACCAAAATACTGCATTTTCAATAGAAACCTGATTTCAAAATCCAAGAATTGAAAATATTTACCATTTTCTATAACATAATATGTGGTATCTCTGCTCTTCCTTGATTCTGCGCAGTAGCCACAATCTATAACTCAAAAGCAGTCACATGATCACAAGATCACAACACAGTGTGCCACCCTTTTAAAACTTCATTGGATATTCTACAGTTTGTAATATTATGGCTTTACATTAAATGACTTGGTACCATCATTACCATAAGTAGGTTATATATTGTTTTAGCTATTTGTAATCTCATTGTAAAATAGAGAATAGGTAATATCTATGTTTTTCATTTCATAATGACATAAAATTTGATGTATGTATGAATTTTCTGACTGTGTGAACATTAGTTTTCATTTTGTCTATAACCACTGGAAGTAAAGAATCCCTCCACTTGTCAAAATACTTTTATTTCCCCTAAACACACTACTACTTGTCATGCATAACTGTGAATGCATTTTTTGTCTAGACTCCCAAAATAGATATTATACAACACTGACTTCATTTTGGCTATATTAACAGTAGATGGCAGCACTATCACATTTCTATTCAGTCAATATCACCAGCATTAGAGCTGCAAAAGAAAAGAGCCGGGCGGTGGTGGCGCACGCCTTTAATCCCAGCACTTGGGAGGTAGAGGCAGGCGGATTTCTGAGTTCGAGGCCAGCCTGGTCTACAGAGTGAGTTCCAGGACAGCCGGGACTACACAGAGAAACCCTGTCTCGAAAAACCAAAAAAAAAAAAAAAAAAAAAGAAAAGAAACAAGAAGTCTCTGAGCTATGATCCACTTGGCACAAGGAGACCTCCAATCTCTGCCTGCTTTGAATAACAGTCATTGTAGTCATAATACCAAGAGTTCTTGGATGAACCTGAGTTAGTAAGAATTTAAGATTGGATGTTTCTGGGGTTTCAGGAGATTACTTAGCATTTAAGAGCATTTGTTGCTTTTGGGGAAGACCTTGTCTCAATTGGCAATATTTACATAATGACCTATAGTAATTCATGACTCCAGTACTAGAATATTTGAAGCCCTCTTCTGACTTCCTTGGGTATCAAATATGCGTGTTTTGCGCATACATTTATGTAGGCCAACTACTCATAAACACAGAATAAAATAAAGAAATCTAAACAAAGATTAGATATGCTTCTATTTCAATAGAATAGAGACAAAATTATTATTTTATTTTTTGAGGTTTCTTGAGAATCCAACACTAATTTCAGATTTAGTGTGATAGTGATGGAGACATCCTTTCCTTTATTCATAATAAGGTTCATTGACTAGTGTAAAGATTTATTTGTACTATTTAAATCAAGGATGATTTACGGTCCTTAACTGGTGAAATATAAAACACACAAACTTCCCCAAAATATAATGGAAGTGTTTTCATTCTTAAGTAAGCAGAGCAAAACTAGCAACTGGCTACTAAATACGATGATAGATGAGACCATGCGTTATTTGAAAGGAAGAGTAGCAATATAGTTAGAATTTTGTGCTCAGAAACACATATTAATAATTAATTTGAATTCAACAATTCTTGGGTCAGAATTTCTCAATATATCTATCTAATCACAGAATCTCTCAGTTGTTTTTAATAATTGCTGATAATAATGGAAGACGTCTTTAACAAAGAGGGGAATAAGAAATCATTCTTAAGAAAGATCTAGAGTCATAGCCATGCTTCATCATGGCTATGCTAATTTCAAAGTTGTATGAAGATACTTGCAACTTTCACTAAGGAAAAGTAAACTATTTTATAAATAATTTTTATTCACTTTACAACACTATATCAACCCTCCATCTTCCCCCAGTACCCCTCATTCAAGTGATTCCCCATTCTCTCAGTTATTGTTGTAAGTAAAATATTTGATCAAACTTAGACATGAATTTACAGACTCATTTCCTGCCAATCTTTAATAACTAAAATGTAATCTTTTTTGAAAAGCACTCTCAGATATTCTCAGATAATAAACAGAACATGAACTAAATAGTTTCATAGCACAGTGCATACTGAGAATGGTGAATGTTCAGAGTGCTTTTAGATGAGTGCATCTTCATGAATCTCTAGCCCATGTTCTCTTGAATACAGCAGAACCGTTGTTTTCATTGACTTTATTGGGAGAGCTATTTCTTTTTTCATTCTAGGGATTGCTCGGTGCTTGACAAGTGCAGAAATGTCTCTGAGAATAACTGGGCTCCAAATGACATTTGGAGACTATTTTTCTGTTAGCTTTATGGGAGTGACCGACCATCTGAACAGATTGGAATGAGTAGGTGATGTATCTAATTAGCATTATTTAGGAAAACAAGAATATATAATGCTTTCTGTGATCATTATAAACATTCATCCATGATACAAATTTATTATGGGAAAAATATACCTCAAACTATTCAATTGAACATCACTTGTTTAATGGATCAAATGAATCTTGACTTTAGGGAAGTACATGGGTAACACTGTAGGACAAGTCTTTTCTTCCTAAAAAGAAGCAAGGAGGAAACAGAAATTTTCTTCTTTATCAGTGTAGTGACTACAGATAAGTAGATATTGTTCTGGATTAACCTGGTTTGCCTTAGTTAACAGATCATGCGTTTATAAGCCAAGAGCTGCCTAGAGTATATCTTGTTATTTGCATACTTCATCATCAGAAACCACAAATATCTCACAGTTGTTTTAAAGTGATGTACCTGTGAGAAAAGCAGTAATTAGCCAGAGACCAATATCAAACACGCAATGGATTTTAGGGTCCAGATTTTCCGCTTTCTGCTAATCAGTGTCACAGGTAACAGAGGGCAGGGTGTTTGAGCTTAGAATCTAACCAAAATTATTTTCCCTGGGGAATTTGAGTCTGAAATATACTTTTTTTTTCATTTTCTTCTAAATATTGGGTGGTATAAAATAATTTTTGTATGGCTATTTCTACTAATCCCTCTTTATCTCTATGTTGTTTTTTCCTAGTCATAGTGTCCAGTGGAGAAATTGTGCTCACTCAATCTCCAGCAATCATGGCTGCATCTCCAGGGGAGAAGGTCACCATCACCTGCAGTGCCAGCTCAAGTGTAAGTTACATGCACTGGTACCAGCAGAAGTCAGCCACCTCGCCCAAACTCTGGATTTATGACACATCCAAACTGGCTTCTGGAGTCCCAAATCGCTTCAGTGGCAGTGGTTCTGGAACCTCCTACTCTCTCTCAATCAGCAACATGGAGGCTGAAGATGCTGCCACTTATTACTGCCAGCAGAGGAGTAGTTACCCATCAACACAGTGATACAGACTGGAACAAAAACCCTTTAACTTCTTAGGACCCAGCTACTTCCTCCTAGAGATAAAATGTGGCCAGATGTTTGATTGCAGTAGTCCACACAGAGTGTTCTGCTTTAAACCGCCATTTGCATCTTTGGATAACTGTCTCGATAATGTTCCACTGTCCTCCAGTGCTGTTTTCAAATAATCTATTTTACTTGTGTTTATTTAAGCACATACAACCACATCATCACACATGGAATGAGACAGAAGTGGGTAGCTCCTTTCTAATAGTTTGAGATGTTGTAAATGCAGTAAGGACACAAAAACTCTGACTTTAATGGTGGTATTTTAGGCCCAGGAGTAACTCATCCTCTCTTTTGTGTCAGTTTCTTATTAATTATGTGATATGATTTCATTTTCTGAGAAGAACCTAGCATAGTTTCATCCACCATGTTGTTACATTTTCAAAGATTAACCAACAGAGGCTGATAGATGACATTACGAAATTGTGTATGCCCAGCCTCTAATTCTGCCAGTTAAGTAAATTTTTCTTCTTCATAGTGTACATAGTTCTAAGTATTATAATAAGGCAACAATAAGAGAATGTTTTTGCATAGCTATAGGACACAGGGATATAGTGAGATATAGAGTTGATTTTGTGCTTCCTATTATTGGAATTATAGGAGTCATAGTAATATATTCTTAGGGTGCTGTTCCAATGTCCTATCCACATTCTATGAATAATTCCCTATTTAAAGATTCAGCCATTAATTAATACAAACTAAAACCATAGTAGAAAGCTTGTATCCAGTACAAATTAATTAGGGGGAAAAGAAAGAAAGTTGTAAAAAGATGCTCTGGAATGCTTTAATAATACAAAATATTAAGAATATATCTGAATATTTTGTGAAAATGGTTGATATCTTTTAAAATTTTTGCATTCTTATAAACTAAATAACACAATTGATATAATCAATTATGATCATCTTAAATGTATCACCATGTGTCATGTTAATGTATCACCTTAAACACATCTTGTGAAATTCTGTCACAAGTGTAATGCAAAGACTAAAAGAGAAATAAGAAATTAAGTGTCAGAGGAAATTTCATGGGCCACTGAACACTAGGTGCACAGTGACTTTCACAGCCTGACTGTTTCTGAGAAATAATAATAGCAAGTGGAAACAAGATGATCAACTTGAGTCTCTGTTGCATTTTTGGTAGTTTATGTCATGGCTTCCTTTATAGTGGGAGGGGTACTAAAATACTGTTAACAGTAATAAGTAGCAACAACTTCAGACTGAATGCTGCAATGAAAAGCTGAGAATTTTCCTGGGATGTTTAAGCAGGTCCAATGGTGGTACCAGAATAGAAAAATCATAAACTGATTATGAATTCCATAAGGTGGTAGTTTAATGGTTTCAACCACCTTCTGAGACAGCTTGGTTATGTGAAAGAGCTCCAACTCTCTTCCATTTCCCTCCTGGAAATGACTGCATTTTACTGTTGAACCACATACAAACACATCACACATGGAACAAACCCCAAGGACTAGAAATGACAGGGTAAATATACATGAATATGAGACTTAGGGAAGTAGAGATAGTTTAGTAGACAAAGAGCTTAGTTCCTACAAAGTGAAGTTTGTACACACAAGAAGCATATGTCAAAATGTCTGGAAAGATGAAAAGAAAGTTGGAAAATTATGTGATTATAGTATAATTTCAAAAAATGTTTATCATAGAACTCAATCCAATTCTTACATCTTCTTCAAGATCAAAGGAATCACAAAACTTGTCAATAAGATAATAAAAAGATCCATATTTAAATATGTAAAAACCAGTCATATTGAGTTTAGAACCATAATCTACACTTGAAAATCTGTCTCTTTCCTGGAAATCCAAAATTAGCAACTCTGGGAGGTGAGGAATCTCAGGGAAGTCTCTACACAGTAAGTTCACATTCAGATAAAATGTAAGACCTTCAACAGAGACCTGCTGTTTCCATTGTTCTTCTGATGATAATACAGGATACAAAAGTCTATGGAAACAAAACAGTAAGTCTTAAAACATGATTGTGTCTGATCCTCATCTGAGCTATTTAGAACTTAGTGCCAATGAAAGCCAGAATATCTCCTGATTTAGCCAATATGATCTACAATGCCATGTGTCTTTAGAGACTCACAATCTATTCAGCCATACTTCAATATGTTATAATGAAGCTATCATGCAAGCTATTAAAATTAAAATGATATTGTCAATGAAAGTCATCAACATTTGTGCCACAACAGCCTACATCTTTATGTCTTCTGTGAGATTTCATGCTTCTTAACTTACTTGGTTATTCCATTCAGTGCTTCAGCAGTGACAATTTGTCTTCATATTGGGCCCAAAATACTGCATTTCAATAGAAATTTGATTTCAAATTCTAAGTGTTTACCTTGTACTACACCTTTTTGTGTAGTATTAGTATTTTCTCTTAACACTGAATAGCAGCAGCAATGTTCAACCAACAGGTAGTTACTAGCATCAATAGTGTGTTATTCTTTAAAAAACTACATAGGATATTCACCAACTTATTGTATTAGGAATTATATTAAATGACTTTGGTACCACTTTTACCATAAAAAGTTCTACACTATTTTAGCTGGTGGTAACATCATTGTAAGGGAGTATGTGATATCTTTGAATATGGACATGATGTGCTCAGGAGAATTAATACACTTAAAATACTTTTGTAGCTGTGTTTAAAACTTTCTTGTTAATGTTTCTTTAATTAATGATTGCATGGATTGGAGTGTGTATGCAATGTGTGTGGCTGCATGGACATTATTCTTTCTCATGCTTTTGACATCTGAGAGTAAAGAAGAACTCTGGTCTGCAATTTTCAGCAAATGAGTTGTTTATAAAGCACACGACTATTTGGCTCTGGTCACTGTGAATGTAGCTTTTCCTCTAGCCTCCAAAACAGAGTACAGGGTCTTCATTTTGGTTATCTCACCAGAATAGGGCAGCACTGACAAATATCTCTCTAGTCAATATCTCCAGACTTGAAGTGGTATCACAATAATATTCATTCCTGGGTACTATTGATAAACTAAGCCCAAAGTTGGGGAAAGACGAAAAGGAGAAACAAATATAGTACCATAAACAATCCAGAATGAAGTCTTCTATTTTAGCCTCAATCCTGTTTCAGGATTGGCCATCCTTTCCCCTTGCAGGAGGAAAGCAATCTTGTTTTCCTAAAGCATTTTTCTTTCACTCTTGGGATACAAAAAACTTTACTGCTTTTCTACCACTTGTACATATGTCTCATCTGTTTGACCATGTTTAACCTTTGTATCCTTGACTGCTCTCAGTAAATAATGAACCAAAAAAAAAAAAAAAAGAAAGAAAGAAAGAAAGAAAGAAAGAAAGACAACAAAAAAAGAAAATGAACAGTCCCTAGGAAATTGATCCACCAGAACCCCAAGAAGATCTCTAAATGCCTGGTCAGACAGAGTTCCTAGAACTCACCATACCCAGAGTTATTCTACTGAACCTGGTGATCCAGCAATTCCACTGTCTTTAGAAAAGCGGAACAAGCATTTTCAGGTTTCTAGCAACAGACTTCCCTGCTTCAGGAGAAGTGACATTTCCACTGGCAGCTGGTTGTAGTCATAGTACCACAGCTGAATGGAGGGAGATGAATTAACATGAAGGTTGAAATTGGATGTCCCAGAGGATGGAAAGATGGCTTAACAGACAAGAGCATTTGTTGTTCTTGCAGAAAACCTGGGTTCAATTGCCAATAATCACACAATGGATTACAACCACTCATAACTTCAGTTCCATGGAATCTAAAGCCCTCTTCTGACTTCATTGGTAATCAGCATCCACATGGTGAACATGTAGACAAAACATTTGTGAAATAAATAAACCTAAATCAAATAATGGAAAAATCGTATATCTTTGATTTTCGGTAGGTCAAAGATAATTATTAGTATGCTTTTGGAAGCCTCTTGAAAAACAAATTCTATGTTCAGAACTGACCCGATGAGATATCCAGTCCTTTCTCCACAAGGAGGCTTATTGATTAAGGGATATGTTTGCTTGCTTTATTTCATACCACAGATGATTAAGTACTCTTGCAGTTAAATTATAAAACCTGTCTTCACAAAAATAATGAAAGATATTTTATTCTTAAGAGACAATAAAACTAGCAAATAACTATTAAACACAAAAAATGAAACATGAGATCCTGGGGCACTGTGAAGAAAACGTAGCCTTTTACTTAGAATTGAGTGGTCAGAAAAGCATACTTAACAACTCATTTGAATTGAGTAATTTTCAAGTCAATTTCTCTCAATGTATGCATCTATTCACAAATTCTGTTATTTTTCCTAACCTTTGATACACTATCAAAGAAGTCATTAGTGAAGGGAGGAATATGGGTGATGTTCTTAAAGGATTTTTAGAGAGATCCCCAACTCCCTCTTGGACTCTGTTTAACTTCAAAGTTTATAGAAACATAATTAAAATTTGCTGTAAGATAAAGAATATTTTTATCAAACTTATACAAAGATTTTTGGATTTGGGAGCTGTCACACTTTAATAATTGTCACATAATTATTTGAAAAAATGTGTTTAAATAGTCCCAGATAATAATATGGTGCAACCCAAAAAGTAACAGCATAGTGCATATTGAGAGCTTAGTGCATGGTGGTTCTTCAGATGAGTATGTCTTCATGACCTCCAGCCCAGCCATCACTCAAATCCAGCATGGGTCCTGGACATATGATAGTTATTACAAAATTAGTACCTCTAATTCCATTCATACTGCTCAGTAGATCATGCCTTACTTAGAGAATCAAATTAAGCCAGACTTCACAAAAATACATAAGCAATACTGTGGATCAGAACTATTCACCATAAAGAGGAGAAAGAGAAACAGTGAATTCCCTTCCCATCAGTGTAATATATACAAATAAATAAACACTATCTTGGTTTAACTAGATTTGCCTTAGTTAAAAGGACCACATGGGTTTATAAGCCAAGAATGGCCTAGCCTATATCTTGCTATTTGCATACTTCATCTTGAGAACTCACAAATGGCTCACAGTTGCTTTACATAGATATACTTATGATAAGAACAGTAATGAGCCTGAGACCAAGATTAGAAAGCACAATGGATTTCTGGATGCAGACTTTCAGCCTATTGCTAATCTGTGTCCTAGGTAACAGAAGACAGAGATCTATGAGCTCAGAATCCAAGATTCTTTACCCTGAAGGAAGTTTGAGTCTAAGACAAACATTTTCCTTGGTTTTTGTTTTGTTTCTTCTGAATACTCTGAATATGAATTTATTTTTGTGTCTCTATTTTCTACTAATCTTTCTGTCTCATCATCATTTTTTCTTATCATAGTGTCAAAAGGAGAAATTGTGCTCAACCAGTCTCCAGTATCCATAACTGCATCTCGATGGGAGAAGATCACCATCACCTGCAGTGCCAGCTCAAGTATAAGTTCCAATTACTTCCCCTGATATCACAAGAAGCAAGGCTCCTCTCCTAAACTCTTCAGGAGTCCTAGACAGCTTCAGTGACAGTGGGTTTGGGACCTCTTACACTCTGACAATCAGCTGCATGCAGGATGAAGTTGCTACCACTTACTATTGTCAGCAGGGGAGTAGTAGCCCACAACACAGTGCTACAAACTGAAACAAAATGCTTCATCTCCCAGCATTAAATAAATAAAATGTGGCTATGGGTTTGCTTGACATATGGTAGAGTCTCCAAAGTTGTCTTTAATGGAGTATTAATATTGTTTAGAGATTTTTTACTTTCCCCACTTTTATTATTCCTTATATCTAAACTTTTTATAAGATTTGTTACCTCTAGCAATTATCTTACTTGTTTTCAGGATGAAAGACTTGCTCACGGAAATGTGGCTAGTATGCCAGCTTGCTACATTGAGTTAGGGTGCAAAAGTCAAAGTGCAAAAATATTGTCATCTTGACTACTTTTAAATCAAGACCAAATAAACTATCTAAATAGTCCCATAATGCTTAAGGAAATAAGAGCAATCATTAAAATTTTGCAACCAAGAAAATCTCAAGGCCAGATAGTTTTAGTGCAAGATTCTATCAGACTTTCAAAAATGAGCAAATAGCAATACTTCTCAAACTATTCTACACAATAGAAATAGAAGGAAAATAGCCAAATTCATTCTATGAGGCCACAGTCACAATGATACCTAAAACATAAAGACTCAACAAAGAACTTCAGATCAATATTTCAGTGAATTTCAGATCAATATCACTTATTGAACATGAGCACAAAAATGCTCAAAAAAATTCTTGCAAACTGAATCCAAGAACCTATCAAAAACATCAATCATCATGATCAATATATAAAAATCTATCAAAGTAAACCACCATATAAATAAACTTAAGAAAAAAATCACATGATCATCTCATTCGATGCTGAAGAATCCTTTGACAATATTCAACACCTCTTCATGTTAAAAATTTGGAGAGAACAGAGATTCAAGGCACATAGAGAAAGAACCTGAACAGGCTTCCTTTAGACAGGAAGGACCCTCAGTGGAGGAATATGGACAAAAAACTACCCACAAAATTTTCCACCCAAAATATGCCATCTAAAAGACATGCAGGAACAAAGATGAAAGACAGACCAGGGAATGACTAACCAATAAAAAGTAGAACTGGAGACCAAACCCATGGACAAGCATCAAGCCCCAACATAGCTAATGATACTCTGTTATGCTTGTAGACAGGAAACAGGCATAACATTCCCTCTGAGAGGCTCCATCAGCTGCTGGCTGAAACAGATTGAGAGACACACAGCCAAATATTACAGGGAGCTGGGGACTCTTATGGAAGAGTTGGAGAAGGACTGAAACACTGAAAGTACTTATAATTTCACCAGAAGACCAGCAAATTCAACTCCCAGGAAGATCTGGGAGACTTGAGATAAGAACAAAACCATGCACTAGCTGCACTGAGGTTCCTGGCACACATGAAACAGATTTATAGCTCGGTCTGCATGTGGATGTTCAAACAGCTGGAGTGGGAGCTGTTCCTAAAACTGTTGCTTGTCTCTGGAATATGTTCCCCAACTGGGCTGCATTGTATCTTCTCTGTGGAAGAGAATTCATTTTACCATCTAGAGACTTTATTCCAGGCTGCTGGGATACTCAGCAGACCCCAACCCTCTCATAGGAGAAGAGATTGGGGGAATGGAGGGAGGTATTCTGTGAAGTGGGGGCCAGGAGAGAGGGAGCAGCAATCAGGATGTAAAATAAATGAATGAATGAATTAAAAAATAAATAAACAAATAAATGAAAAATTGTCTTCTCAGATATATGCAACTTCCTTACTGTATTACCCTGTAAAATAAAACTCAAAAAGCAGATCACATACTGACAACACAAAGTGTCACCAGATCTATATTGCAGTTCCAAAGGGGAGCATACTTAAGGAATACTGAACCAAAGCAAAACTGAAAACTGTCTGGGAAATCTTGCAGCTCTCCATCTCCATGTCTTATGTCCTCTTCAGATTTGAACCATCTTCAAATTTCTAACTCTTTCAGCTTTGTGGACTGCAAGCCTTTTTTCTCTTGTGCTGGTTCCAATGCGTATTAGCAGAGATTCTTGGCTGCTTTCCCACAGCTCTGTGGTCTTCAAATTTTTGGACTCTCCAAAGCAATCCCAGCTTTATATTAAGAGCTTCACTGAGTAGCCTCTCTGAGCCTCACTACAGAAACATCCTTGTCTCACTACAGAGACCTCCCTTTAGCAGGTTTCCTTAGTCATGGAGGGAGATTCCACATTCCCTTTCTTCCATCTTTGACTCTAAAGCCATGAGTCAGAGTGACATGGCTGAAGGATTCAAATTATTCTACTTGCTGGGATTGGACTATAGTCCTGTGTTTCATTTACACCTTCAATCGCTTTCTGTTTTGATGGTTACCTCTATTGTCTATGTTTGGCAGTCCTGGAACTCACTTTATAGACTCAGCTTGGCTTTGAACTCAGATATATGCTTGTTTTTGTCTCCTAAGTGCTAGTATTAAAGATGTGTACAACTATGCCTGAACAAAAGCTGTACTTTAAGGCTAGCAGTGTGGGTTCTTGGCTGGAGATTACGACTTCCTTGATTCCATTTAATTCTGGCTTTTTTTCCATGTGTTTCTCTCCTTGAATACATGACTCAGCTCCATTCCATTATATAGTCCTTCTTTTCTCCTCAAGGTTTACATTTTGCATTTTTCCTTGATCATCTTACTGCTTTTTCATAATAGATATTCATGGAATTAATACTAGTGACCACACAAAGTAATCTATACTAGGTTGGTTTGAGATGATCTTTGCCAAAGTAACTAATCCCAAACTCTTCTACTTGTCCTCAGGAAAACCTTTAAGACAAGGTACTTAGATTTTTTTTCCACTTTATTTAGAAGTTATGCACATGCAGTCACAGCACACTCACAATCACACATGCACATACACACATACACACACACACACACACACACACACACACAAGTTTTGTGTAAATATCAGAATAGATCAAACAGCTTATTGTTATTGCCACTAATTTGAACTCAGCATCCAAGGGAAAAAAACAGTTATTTAAAAATTGTAAAATAAACTAAGAAGGAAAATTAGTTCTTTAAAAAAAAAGGGGGGAATCACAAATTATGGCAACTACCAGTATTGCTAGTCTAGCTACAGGAAATGAGGGAGGAGATCATTTGGTTTGAAGACAGACTGTGTCTTGGTGTTTCAAGATAATACAGCCAAATGAACAGACAAAAATCCAAACAAAACACTTATTTTCTAAACTTTGCAACACCATCTTAGTGATAAGCGTGAACTCTATGATGTGTACCATATATTATTATAATTGGATTTGTTAATAGGCCCTGTTTTAATATTTATATGTAAAATTATATACGCTTGCACCTCTTTGTTTATTAATTTGTATTTTTAGGATTAAATGACTAAATAGTTAATGGAGTTACAGACTATCCTTGTATAATCTGGCATTATGAATGACATCTAGTAACTCTCTCCTTCTAATACATGTCACAATTGTCAAGTACTATTCAGTTTAAAATGAACAGTATTATTTTGAGTATTAAGGATTTAAAATTTGTCTCCATTATGTGAGGATAAAGATGCAGATTGATTATTCAGAGTAGCTCTGAACCACCATATAGTTACTAATAACAATCTATCAATGAAGATCCAAGGAAAGGGGGGGGTCCCATGCTCAGATTTCCCTGTGGATTTAAAAGAGGAGATCTAGTTTTTGTTCACTTAGATGAAGTCTGTAAACTTGGATTCCCTTGTCGTTGCTACAGAATACAAATGGCTACCAGGGTTATAGATTCTCAAGCAAAGGCAGAAAGAATCTAACAAAATTGTGTTTTCCTAGTAGAAAAAACTCTACGTGGGGAGAGTTTCTCAACATGCAATAAGGATAAAATATGAAACTGTTCCTGTTATTTTTTCCTATTGATATAAGAGACACTTCCTCTTACAAAGACTTTTCTACTAATTGGATATAGGACACATGTGAAAACTCTATAGGACTGTTATGAACTGATTTCTATTGCGATAAACACTATGAACAAAATCAATTGGGGAGGAAAATGTCTAGGTCAGCTTACAGTTCTATATCACAGGCCACAATGAATGAAAGTCAGGGTAGAAACTGAAGTCAAGCAAGCACTTGGAGAGAGAACCTGAAGCAGAGGCAATGGAGAAAAGCTGCTCAATTTCTTACTCCCCATGGCTATCTCAGCCGGCTTTCTTATACCACCCGAGACCCCTGGCCAGCAATGGTGTTATCCACATCAAGCTAGATATTCTCACATTCATCATTAATCAAAACAATACTCCACAGACTTAGGGGTATAACACCATCCACTTTCTTTTGTCTTAACATATATTTATTAACTTTCTATTGGTGAAAAAGTGACTTAAGTATTTTCTAATTGATCTGTAAGGGTTGGTGTGTTTCTGTGTGTAACCACACATGTATATGGGTGCCCATAGAGGTTAAAATGTGGGTAAAATCTCTCTATCTGAACTAATAATTAATAACAAAGTCAGAATAGATGCTAGATAATAAACTCAGGTTCTCTAGAAAAACAGTAAATATTCTTAACAGCTTAGTCAATCGTCTAATCCTCTGAAAGATTTCTTAGTTGATATATGGTATTAAATCATTACACCAGAGAAGTGATGAAAGTTCTAAGCAAATAAAAGTGTCTTCCAACAATCAAACAGGTTTATCCTTTCTGTGAACCCACATTATAGGAGAGTTGTCTATTGTCCTCCATGTGTGCACTGTGGAATGAACATGTCTATGCACAGACAACACAAACACAGAATAAAAAACTGAATGTAAAAGTCATTTCCTTGAAGTTTAACTGCTACATGAAAAATTATACATATTTATGCATATGGGACAAGCAAGCTGAAATTTGCCTATAAATTTCTTTAGCCACAGTCCAGAGATCTATTTCTCACTTTCAGAGTTTCCTCAAACCATATTTCCTATGACTATTATATTTGTTATCCATCAATTTTCCATTTTCATGGTCAACACTTGTGATCTACCTTCCTAGTATTTGTATTGTTCTTTTGAACTACCATGGAGACAAATTCAATGGTTCACAAGAAAGGCAGCTCATAAGTTCTGCATTTAGCATTCTTAAAATAAAAGCATTACGTCTTGTAAAAATGAAGAAAAGGAGCAAAAGTAGAGACATTCACATTTTAGGGGATGACTTAGTAAATATATCTTTATTATCATTCTTTCAAGTGTTTCTGTAATACTGCACTTATTTTAAGTGATTGGTATCTTCAAAAGGGTAAGTTTTATCATGTCATTTTCCCATCAAGCATCATATTTTGTTTCAGATGGTCATTTCAGTCATAGAAGATATATTAAGTGATTTTTTTGCAATCAGGAAAATCCTGCATAATTCTTGCCTGTATCTATGTTGTAGCACTAGCCATGACCTTTGCATATTGCTCCCTAGGGAGGACTCACCCTTGCTAGTCTGAGCTAAAAGTTCAGTTGTCATCTTACATTGATTATTTGGAATCCCCAGGCTGCCACCTCAAAATGAAGTTATCTGGTTGGCTCTTTAGGGTTCCAGGTAAGGACAGAATGTAATGAGTGAGGAAGATGAGTATAGAATATAAGCCCTGGGTTCCCTTGCTGACCACATGTGTTCTGTCTATGTATGAGCAGATGTGTCTTATTCTCCAGGGGTGGGCCTGTGAAGTTAACTTCTGTGAGGTAGGTTCCAGATAGGAGAGAACATTTACTACAATGAACATTATGACACAGATGGACTGGGATGATCTAAGGTATGGCTAAAATCCCTGTAGACATTTAAGTTTATTTTTTTTTTTGTTAATGTAAAATTTGTCATCTCTGTTAAAATAAATTTTAAAAAATTCCATTATGTGTACACAGTAATGGAAATACCTATTTGGAATGGCATTTGCAGAAGCCAGGCCAGTCATTGCAGGTCCTGATCTACAGAAATTCCAACCAATTTTCTGAGGTCCCAGAAAGGTTCAGTGGCAGTGGGTCAGTAACAGATTTCAAACTCAAGATCAGGAGAGTGGAACCTAATGATTATGGAGTTTATAATTTCTTCCAAGGTTCACACGTTCCTCTCACAGTGATTTAGTCCCTCGAAAATTGTCCTTGTTTGGGGTGTCCCAGCTGCCAATTGTGCTACTTATTACATGAGAGAGGTGCAGAGGAACTCAATATTATTGGTTGCAGCTAAGGGCAGTGAAGCATGAGTGTCTTAGCTACACCATAAGCATCATGTATTATTTTGCCTCATTACCTGGAATAACAATGATATTGAATCTTGTTTAGAGTAATGGTGAACAGGTGCCCTCTCAGCAGCCAGCAATGATGAGAGTACAGGGGAGTGAAAGCCCACTCTGATCGACTAGACCTTGTTGAGGTTCCTCATCCAAAATGAACAGGGGAACAGACAGGAAAATGAGACATGTTTGTTTATTAAACTGTCTCCTTTAAGCATATAAATTTTCTCCTTCAAGTAGATAAGTTTTCTATAGAGCTAAGTTCATAGAAATTTCATAAAATTTAACTTTATACAAAACTCATTCATTATCTTATTTATATGCATAATCAACCATGCATATGATTTTAATCAGAAAACATCACTGAAAAATGACATGTGCATTGAACAAAGCTTATTAATCAAAACAGAAGATTATATACATTAGACCCCTTAACAACCAACACTTTGTCCTTCTGGGTGACAAATAGAACTAGAAATATCTTTTGATTGAATTTTGAACAGGGATGTATGTTCTATTGCAGAGTATCTGTCCTCTGAAACAAAATCTTCATTTTGATTCTGAATAAAATACTTGATGCCTAGTTACAACATAGATCACAATAACACATTCATCTACTTAGAGAATAAAGTTATATCCCCATTATTCTCTAATAGATATGTAACTGAACAAATGATCTTTAATCAAATAATCCTCACTTCCTTCCTCAATGTTCTGGATTCCCAAATGAAAAACAAATTTTCATAAGCCAGAGCAAAAGAAAAAATATAAAAAGACAGTCATGCAGATACACACACACACACACAAAGAGAGAGAGAGAGAGAGAGAGAGAGAGAGAGAGAGAGAGAGAGAGAGCTTCTATATTTTAATATGCTTTATAAACAGCTCAATGAATGGGCTACTTCATAAACTTTACATGGCTGATGTACTTTCTGATAATCCCAACTCGTCACTTACTAAAACCTATATCCATCTTGGCTGTCCTGGATCCAGACCTGCAGCTCTCCTGTACCACAATCCCCAGATTCTTGCATGATGGCCATGATCTCTCTTTTGCACTCCTCAGTCCTGGTGTATCTGTATTGTGGACTTCTCAGGAGTGGTGACCACTCTTTTTCCAGAATGGTGGCTCTCTATCTTCAGTATCTTGCCAGCGACCCCTAAAAGTTTCACCTCTGTCTCTGCCTGTGATGGCAACATTATTTCAAATCAAAACCAACTGGGGTCAGGAACCCTCAGTGTCTTTTGTGCAGACATGCATAGTCTCATGCAATGTTGTGGACCTAATTAACCAAATATAGATAGCATTATACCAAGTCCACATAAAACTATTAATTAACTTCCCTAATACTCCTGGTTAATGAAATGTCTCATTTTTTCATCTGTTCTAATACTCTATCTCTATAAAATTTCATTTTTTTTACTGATCTGAAACATGTTGAGGATACCTCCAAGGTTTAACATACATTAAATAAATATTTTCCCAAGCATCTACATTGTTATTACTCCATGGCAGTAATCATATTTGTTTTTATTGACAATACTCAATAGCAAAACTAGACTTCTTTAGTATGTCTAAAGACAGCATGGTTAGGATGCTAGTACTTCACTGAAAGGTGCACAGCATTCAGAATAGCAACAGAGCATCCAATGTTTTAAATAAAAATGTTTATGTTACTAGGAGCTTTCAAGTAAATTCATAAGTCCTACTTACACTCTTATTAGATGTATTGAAATGATAACTACATGAATAAATATAGTGACTTTTGTTTTCCTGTACAGATCACACCCTTCACTGGTAAAAACCAGTGAAGTCAAACTTGTTCTTCATGTATCCTATATTCTCCTTCTCTCTTTCTTTGAATTATTCCGTCTATTTTCTCTCTTCACTCTCTCTTCCCTTTTACTACTGTTAATCTCCTGTACCACAATAGAATTAAAATCTCTTCACTTCTGAGAGAATGCACAGTGTTTGATGCATAGAGGGTTCTTGTAGTAGGATCATTTTTATGGTTTTACATGAAGATCTGCTTTGTCTCTGTCATCTTGCAGGAAAAAGGACAGAGAGAACATTGTGAATACTTTGGAGAGCAGCACTGTCTACATAGAGCATTCACAATTGTTTGTGGAAGTTAACATTGAATGCTGTTTCAAAACCAAGAAATACAGTGAAGCCTTGTATTATATTTAATAAAAGATATGTCATTAATTTTTACATATATTTATTTTAAATTTATAATACAATGATTTAATTTCATAAATACAGGGTCATCCCACAATAATAAAATCACCCACTGACATGCATTGCTCAAGAAGAAAACACAATACTCAGCAGACAACCGTGCAAGTCACATGCTGCAACAGTGAAGATTCTATTCTGCTAAGGGTATAGACGGTAATGGAATATATGACAACAAATAAAAGAGGGGTGCTGAGTATGGATAGATACAGTTGTGAACATGGCACAGAAATATTGATTTTAAACAGGCAAGATGGATATAAACTAAACCAAATGTTTATGAAAATGTCCCAAGAAAACCTGTTGGTTTATTTGCTAATCAAATGTTTAAATATTGCAACATATTCAAACAAGCTGTGTCTGCCTACTACTGAGAACTTATATATTTTACTGGAGACGTTTTTGAGTAGTTGACAAAAATAAATGATAATATGAATAATGTTTGTCAATTTATTTATTTATTTGAATAAAAAATAGAAGATACAAAATCATGGGGGCAATTGTAGAAATTATGTGTGTAATAATGAAAGTACTATGTTAACATTATATTATAGTAGATATAAATTATCAAAGAAAATGTATCTTAGCAGATATCATTATAGTGTATTGATACTTTGATACTTCATCATTATTATTCTGATAAATAAAATAATAATTATAAAGTCAATCAGCTAATAAATACTAGAACAGATTCATAAACTGATCCATTAATAAAAGAAAAATTACAATAATATCATACAGAAACTACAACTGTCTACACTTTTGTGTGTAATTCTTGTTACACAGGGCTAAAAGGAGCATGTGTGTCTGAAATTTAATAGTAACAAATTTGGAAGTCCACAAAAAGCTTTATGGATCTGAATTTTTTCTCTTCTGTGACATAAAAAGAAAAACAAAGGCTGATTAAATGTGAACCTACATTGATGGGTGGAAAAAATGGACTTTGCTAGCGAGAATTTCTAAATAGGAAGAAATGCAGTTGTGCTGGAGCAAAGTGCTTTCATATTATTGAATCTAAGTTGGTATTAAATAAAATGCAATCGTTATACATTAAATATGATATGCAAGGAAACTAATAAGAGGGGAAAAGAACATGAAAGGAAGTGAATCAAATCTGGAAGATTTTTAGTACAGAGTAAACGGAATAGCTGAGAAGCAAATTTGATGTAGCACACAAGGACTGGAGATACTATTATTACAACAAACAGTGGACAGGGGGAAGTAGCTCATACTGTGTTATCAACTACAAAATAGTAGACATTGACTAGACATTCCAATTAAGTACAGATTTTGTGTCGTAATATATTTCAAATAATCATATTTGCCATCTCTGACAGACAGATTGACTTTGCAACTTAAGAAGAATATATTAAAATACAAAGATAGAAAAGGACATTTCAGACAAGGTCCACACAAAAAATCTGAGTGAATGTTAATCCAAAGCATAAGGAGTATAAGTCACAAAGCTTTCAAAATAGAAAAAGTGCTATTGTGTCCCTTCATATATGTGTAAAGGGTCAATTAATTTATTTATTTAGATTATAAAATCTATTACATTTATTTATACATTGTTGTGGCATATGCTGTGGTCAGAGGTAGAAAACAATTAGTGGGAGTCAATTTTATCCTTCACCATATAGGTCCTTGGGATAGAATTCGATTCATCAAACATGTTGGCAATTATGTTTATGAACTGAGCCTTCCTTTCACACCAGAAATGAAAGATTTTCAAATGATGATATAAATAAAATATAACAGTTACAAATTAAAGTATTCAGATAAAGCTCTGATGTATTGTAAAATAAAACCTGAAATACTTTAAGGAAAAAAGATTTCCATAAGAGTGTTTTAATATTCACTACTTGTTTTCAACAATGTATGGAACAGATTGTAAGACATCTAAAATGAAGAAGAGTTATCACAGCTGTTAAGCACTATGGCTGCTCTTGCAGAGGACTAGAGGTTGGTTCCTAGCACCCATGTCAGTTTGTTCACAACTGCCTCTAACTTGACTTCCAGGGGATCTGTTGCTTCTTCTGTCCTCTTAGGCACTCAACTAACATGAACAAACAGATAAAGTCACCTGCAAATACACATAATTTTAATGTTAAAATTATAATCATGGGCCTAGAAAGATAGCTCAGAGATTAAATACATGAATGGCTCTGTGGAGGACCTGAGTTCAATGTCAGCACTCCTATCTGGTGCTGGGCAATTGTTTGTTACTCCAGCCCCTGGCCTACTCATGTACATTCACTCCTGCGCACAGCACACACAGATATAGAGAAACGGATAACTTTAAAAATACAAAAACTTTGTCTTAAAGATTAAAATGAAAAGTTATAAGGAAATAAAAGAAATAAGCAATATAATGGCTTAAAAACAATTCGAAACATTCTAAACTTTCAAAAAAAGAGGAATGATATTTAATTAAAAAATATAGGAGGAACAATATTCAATTCAAAGATATATTAACATTCTCCCTAATATATTACTTCACAAACAATTATAGAAGCACAAAATCACCAAGTACTATAGAGCATGCTTGTAGTCCCAGGTACTTGAGAAGTTGTGACTTTTTTTTTACAAAGAATTCAATACCACCTTCAGCAACATAATAATCCTGCTTTTTAAACAAAACACTACACAAAAATTAAATTTTGAAAGTATTTCTTCTGAAGCTAATAAAATGAAAAAAATATTACTAACAAGTGTGTGGAAATAAAACTATTATCAGACTATCTACTAGCTGTTTTTCACTGGCCTATGTTGATCTGTGTCTGCAAACCTGGAATTGGGAACTTTAAAGAATGGCATAGACTACAGTGTAATGTTGTAGACAACCTTTTTTCTGGTTTCACTATGAATGTAAACTGTAATGGCAACACACAAAATAAATAATTGATCCAAAGAAGTGTGCTTTAATTAAAAAAAAAAAAAGGCCTGTTCAGAAAACACGTAAATGAACACCAGTAAACACAAAGGAAATATTAATACATTAACCCTTTCCAAAACAATCAAGAGAACAAAATGCACCTGATGTAAAAGGGCCTCTGCCTTTTTTACCAGAGCCTCTCTCACAGTTCCTCAAACCATAATTAACTATGCATCATTCTTTTGATCATACCTTGACACTTACCATTCTAAGCAATATATACAGGTAATGTAATCAATAGTAAATTTATGTTTTTCCAAAACTTCCATTTGCATGTGGAGGGCTCTGATTTGGAGAAGTTAGATAATTATGATAAAAACTGAAGCTGAATTTTAGGGCTGCATGAGGCCAGGTTTCTATGTTAAACAGTTGATGAGATCTGAGTTTAAAATCTTAGAGTTCTTGCTGAGACTTGCAAGAATCTCCTAACAACTGTGCTGCTTTGATGTTGTTGTGGCCATGTCCATAGTTTTGCACGATATCATGGACACATGAATCATAGACAAAAAATTCCATGTCTACTTAAATATTATTCTATTTAATATCTGTTGTATTTTTCAAATTATCAGTTTGTTCATCTTCTCCTTGTGATGAAGTAGAAGATGAAAACCCAGTACGTGATTGATTGCTGAAATGGAAATTTTAACCAAAACACAATAAAACAGGAAAATATGTGTGGATCATTTCAACATGTTAAATATATCTTCATCTGTGAAATTATATGTGTTATTTTGGATTTTTTTCTGTTCTCATGATTCAGGCTAGTTTATGTGCAAATGTACCATGAATAGTGTATTTCTCTATAGGACTATGTTGCAGAACTTTGTCAATATGATTTGACTGTTGACAACAAGAATTATAGCAGCTTTAATTACCTACATGGTCCCTTCATAAGAAAGTACTTGTTAATATTTCTTAATAGAGAGGAGGAAGAGACAGGGATGATGGTTCTGTGGGTAATGTCCTTGCACAATAAGTGTGGGAAGCTGAGTTCAGATTTCTATAAGCAATGCAAAGCTAGAAATAGTAGAATGCATATGTAACTCCTGTTCTTTTTTCTATAATTTAATGAGAGGCAAAGACTAGAAAATTCCAAGAAATTTGCCAACAAAGCACTCCGGCATACTTAAATAGCAAAAGATCATACCTCAAAGAAAGTGGAAAGAAAGGTCTGACAATCATGGTTGTCTTCCAACTTATACACGTGTGTCATGACAACCCTACACTCATTCACTTATCTGTCTACACAGAGAAAACCCAGACAGATGGTCAGACAGACACACACAGAGATTGACACGTACATATACACACAGACACACACACACACACACACACACACACACACACAGATAGTGAGAAACACAGAGAGATTCACATACACACACAGAGAGAGAAAGAGAGAGAGAGAGAGACAGAGAGACAGAGAGAGAGACAGAGAGACAGAAAGAGACTTAAAACAGTGGTCATCTAATTTCACTGAGATTCCAGCCTTTCTTTCAAACCTGCCCCCAATATTTATGAATAATCCTACCTCAACTCTACACGGTTTTCTGGAAAATATATGAGGTCAAATCTGACTAGGAAGGGGACTCCAGAGAAACAGCTTCTGGAACTCATTATGCAAGCTGGATTGGAAATATTAGTGATCCAGCTTCACTTGAATAACATACAGGACAGCAAATTAATAAACAAACTGATTCACTAACCTAAATTTGGATGAAATACTTTCTTTGTTGTATCAGTGTGCTATTTGCTATTAACAGGCATGTTTGTTCAATTTTCCAGAGAAAATCTCTGTAAAGAACTGCAAAGCACCACAGATTGAGCAGCCTCAAAATCAAGAATCTAGTGTGACTATTTTTGATCTGAACAGATTTAAGTCATCAGCACTATTATTCTGTGAGGCCTTTCAAATTGACTCATTCATGAGTGAATGTCTTCTTGTGTTTGGAAGGTCTTCTCTTGATGTTTTTTATTCAAATTCTTCTCTTTGTTTTATATTTATTATTTAAAACTTATGAGTAGCTGTTATGTGAAGTCATTTGCATGCAAGTATATATTGACCCAGTCTCAGTATATAGGAGTCTTAGTTCATAGATGGCCGAAAATTTGTTGATCTGTAGATATTAGTGTGAGGAGAATTTTTAATGCAGTTTGATGTGGGTCATCCTGGGATAGGTAGTCTTGTACTATATAAGAAAATTAGATTATTTTCTTCCCCCTTCTGAGTAGGACTGTAACATCCACACTCAGGAAATAGACGGAGAGTGGTATCTGGGAGGGAGAGAGGATGGGAAGGGAAAAAGGAAGGGGAGGCACAAAGGGGTACCAGTTCACATATGGGAGAAGATGCTGGAGAAGTACAGAGAGTTAGGAATTTGAAAGGAGAATAGCAGCGGGGGAGGTGGAACTGGGGGTAGCCACTAGAAAGTACCAGATGCCAGGGACCCAAGAGGTTGCCAGGACCCACCAAGGAGGACATTAGCCCCAATACCCAACAAAGGCAATACAGAATGTGAAGAGACCGTTTTCAGTTGATAGGCACGCCCCCGGTTGTGGGATGGGTCCACCCACCCACCAAAAATTTATTAATCCACAGTTCCTCCTGTCAAAAGAAAATGTAAGGAAAACAGTGGAGCAGAGATCAAAGGAAAAGCCACCTAGAGACTGCCCTATGTAGGGATCCATCTCATCTGTAAACATCAAACTCAGACACTATTGCTAACGTCTTGCTTATAGGAGCATGTTATAATTGTCCTCTGAGAGTTTCTGCCATAATCTGACGAATATAGATGCGGATTCAAACAGTCATACATCCGACTGAGTGCGGGTACCCCAATGGAGAAGTTGGAGCAAGGACTGAAGGAGCTGAAGGGGTTTTCAACACCATGGGAAGAACAACAATAGCAACCAGCCAAACCCCGCAAAGCTCCCAGGGACTAAACCACCAAACAAAGTGTACATATGGGTGGAACCATGGCTCCAGCTGGATATGTAGTAGATGGCCTTATTGGACATTGCTGGAAGAGGAGCCCTTTTTCCTCTGTAGGCTCACTGACTCATGGCAGAGGAATACTAGGGCATTGAGGCAGGAGTGGGTAAGAAGGTGAAAGAGCACCCTCATAGAGACAGGGAAAGTTTGGAGGGTATACTGTGCTTCTAGAGGGGAAACTAGGAAGGGGAATAACATTTTAAATATCAATAAATAAAATAACCCATAAAAAAAGAGTTACTTGAGTATGACTCTGTGAGCAAGCCAGCAGGCAACATTCTCTACAGTTTTTTCAGTGCTTCCTTTGTTGTGAAGGGAGTCCCTGTCCTGACTTCGCTCAGTATGACTCAGAAAGCCTTTTGGGAGACATTGTGAGAGAAAGCACTGTATTCTAACTTAGAATTAGAGATTCCAGTTTTTCTAAAATAATTCTCCATGACTACAAGAGCACCTTTGCCAGCTTCTTAATCTAATTACCTGCCTTAAAACATTTCCATTTAGCATCACCAATGATGCCTACCCTCAGATACTTCAGGTATAAAACCCTCTGTCCTTGAGAAACCATGGGCAGCATTCTCATGTTTGTACTTTTTTTTTTTTTTTTTTGAGAAGGTAGATACTGAGGTGCATGGGGACATCCACAAGCACTTCACCAAATCTTCCCAGTGTGTATCAGACCCTGACTGTGTCTTAGAAATGCTTCAGCTTAGAAGGTGCTTGGAAGTCTAGCTGAGGCAGCACAACCTCAGACATCTGTTTCTAAGGAAAAAAAAATATCATTTCTGTATTTGCTGCAAGAAGTATTGAACCGTGCCTACAGTAAAAAGTTGCAACATTATCAGGATCCAAGCTCCTCCTATATAATAATATATCCTAGAAAAAAATTCCATTGAATCTTGTTGAAATTCTTGACTGAAAACTGGACATATTTTAGTTCAGAGCTTATCTGCTGCCCCTCATTTCTGCTAGTACCAGTGTATGTAATTGTTAATGTCTTTACTTACAATGCAAGTGATAGTGACTTTGCCTCCTAGAGGTGCAGACAAGGATTGTGACCGGGTCATCTGGATGTCAGATTGTGGTTCTGAGACTGGGAAATTAGAAACAAATATCCTCACGACTCATGGTATTATGGCAGAATTTCTCTCAAATATCAATCAGGTGATTTGAGAAAACAAGTGAGAGTCAACACTTCTTACCTAAAAACCAAAGAATGTGATACCCCAGGAATTATGCAAGGACTCTCCTGTCAATACTGTATCCTAAGTGAGGCTCATATCAAAATATGGGCAGCCTTTCAAGAAGGACTCAGTGAAGTGGTTTATCCTTTGGACACATGCAAATGAGGAGGGTCTCCTGGGAATCAGGCACAGCTGCAGAACTTTCATCTTAATTACCCAATTAAGGCCCTTGTTTCTAAGAGCTTTCATTCTTACCAGAGAAATATAGATTTCATGGTCAAAATGTGCTTACATGTGTAATTCAAAGAACAGAATCTAGTCTATGAGCAGTGTATTATTTCAATCTTTTCTAGGTACAATATGTGTTTCCTTGCTTACATTCCACAATCCCTGAATCTCTAACAAAGTCTACAAACTCCTTTTGTTTCTCCCAGTTTTTATTATTGAGATTATGGATGACTCATCTTTGCAATAATTACTACATATCTATAGTGTGAACGTGAAATGTGAAACAGTCATGTGCAACACAGACTCTAAGGAAGGGAAGGATGTGTCATGCCTAAACTTTTATGTCTAATTAAATAATGTGATTCCTCTATTTACAGTTCGTTTGTTTCACTAAATCTGTCATGCCTAGGAAAGGTTATAATGGTCTGAAGTCTTTGAGGTACATTGCAAGCTCTATTCACAATTAAAAGTAACTATGCAAGGTGTTTCCTGCATGCCTCTAGTTACAGGATTCTCTACACACTCTATATTTTTCATTAATTTGTTTGTTTATTCACTTTACACCCAGATCACACTCTTAACTCAAGCCATTCCCTACAGGAGTTTAGATCTCTCCTTATCATCAAGCCATTTAGACTATTAAATCCAATGTGAATCCAAACCTGCACTTTATTCCATCATCAAATCATTCAAGTAACACATAACTCTTACTGATTGAGTTTACAGAAATATATAAGCTTTATAGTTAATGAAGGTTTTATTTAAACCATAATTATATTTTTAATATTTGTTGGAGTGATAGTAAAAATTAGAAATTAATTTTCAAAATAGTTCCCTGGTTGGCATATTTCTAATTCATAGGAATTTAGGAGGTTGTAATCTTACTGTATATAGCAGATACCTGTTCATGGATAGAATGTGTTCGAAGGAGTTATCACACTTTTGCAGATGTGTTTTAACAATTTTTACTCAATGATTTTATGCTTCCAGAGAGCATGAGGTAGAATTTATGTGTGTGGTCACATATGTACAGTTCTTCCTTAATACAGTGTCACTCAGTAAGAAAATTGCTTCTGGAACACTTTCATCATTATTATTATTTCTTGTGGTTCTCACTAACTATGTAAAATGGCAAAGATATAAGTTCAAAAACTCACAACATGCATGGTAAAATGAAGGAGGGTTGATATATTGTTGTAAAGTGAATAAAAATTATTTATAAAATAGTTTACTTTTCCTTAGAGAAAGTTTCAAGTATTTTCATATAACTTTGAAATTAGCATAGCCATGATGAAGCATATGATTCACTTATCTTTATTGAAGTTGGTACTATCCACCAAGGTTACCTATCTACAAAGTCTATGACTACTCAGGCTTGGCAGCCTTCTACCAAAACTGCTTGTTTACAATAGCTTCTAGTCATCTGCTTCAGTGTATTTCCACAGAGACCCAAGACTTGGTGGTAGCAGGCATGTATGTTAGGCCTATTGCTGATTTTAGGCCTATTGCTGATTTTAGACCTATAGCTGATTTTAGGTCTTCAGTGTATAAGCATGGCTGCCCTTGACACTTCATAGAATAAAACCATAATTTCAGTAAATTTTATGTTCATGTTAGATTAAAAATAATTAATGATAAATATATGTTAAAATATTTTCCAGTTTTTGATACAAATAATTTCAGGGATGTATCTTTTATATGGGATTTCTAAAGAGGTGAAGTTCATTAGTTTTAAAAGTATATAAAACTCTCAATACAGCTTCCATTTGAAGAGTGTAGTAGTCAGCATAAAGGCCTGGTCTCACATTCTTGTCAATCAAGCTTCAGTTCAGAATCCACAGTCAAATTTCTGGTCTCAGAGCCAGCTGTCATTCCATTGTGTCTTAAAAGCGTGTGCCAACACAGTCCATCAGGAATGTATTCCTTAATTGTGAATCTGTCTGCTTTCTATCTTAGTGCAAAAGACCCCATGACACATGAAAGCTATCAGAGTTCTAATTGTTGTATTCATATTACAGAGGACCTTAGTTGCAGTCCTATTATAAAGGGCTCAATAATTCCTAATATAACTATAGGAGTTCTTATAGAATCATCAGTAGGAGTTAAGAAATAATTTATTTGTCTGTATATCAGTATAGCATCACTACAAGAAAGCACATCTTTTCTGATTTTCTGCCAATAGGGTGGACTTATGCTGATGGATTATTATTTAATCTAGTAATAACAGAAATGACTTATCAATAGCAGCAATTAAATCCTGAAAATGCCATTTCTTGGGCCTTGCCTTCAAGGAATCATTATTGTGTTATACAATTCACAGTGAAACCATCTCTGAAAGACTACCTACTAGCCTTTAGCCTCTCCTAGATGGCTCCTGACAATACAGAACATAACATATTTCCTGCTAATCTTTAATAACTAAAATATAATTAATTTGAAAAGTGCTCTCAGATATTCCCAGACAATAAACAGAACATGAACTAAACAGTTTCATAGCACAGTGCATACTGAGAATGGTGATTGTTCAGAGTTCTTTTAGATGAGTGCATCTTCATGAATCTCTAGCCCATGTTCTCTTAAATCCAGCACAACCGTTGTTTCCATTGATTTCATTGGGAGAGCTATTTTTTTCTCCTTCTAGGGATTGCATCAGTGCTTGACAAGTGCAGAACTGTCTCTGAGAACACCTGGGCTCCAGATGACATTTGGAGGTTATTTTTCTGTTAACTTTATGAGAGTGATCATCTGAACAGAATGGAATGAGTAGGTGAGGTATCTAATTAGCAGTATCCAGTAAAACAAGAACATATAATGCTTTTTGTGATAATTATAAACATTCATCCATGATACAACTTTATTATGGGAAAAGTTTACCTCAAACTACTCAGTTGAACATCCCTTGTTTAGTGGATCAAGTAAATCTTGCCTTTAGGTTAAGTACATGGGTAACACTGTAGGACAAGGCTTTTCTTCCTAAAAAGAAGGAAGGAGGAAACAAATGTTCTTCTTTTTCAGTGTAGTGACTACAGATAAGTAGATACTGTTCTGGATTAACCTGGTTTGCCTTAGTTAACAGACTATGTGTTTATAAGCCAAGAGCTGTCTAGAGTAATCTTGCTATTTGCATAGTTCATCGTCAGAAACCACAAATGTCTCACAGTTGTTTAAAAGTGATGTACCTATGAGAAGAGCAGTAATTAGCTAGAGACCAAAAATCAAACACACAATGGATTTTAGGGTCCAGATTTTCAGCTTTCTGCTAATCAGTGTCACAGGTAACAGAGGGCAGGGTGTTTGAGCTTACAATCTAACCAAAATTCTTTTCCCTGGGGAATTTGAGTCTAAAATATACTATTTTTCGTTTTCTTTCTTCTAAATATTGGGCAGTATAAAATAATTTTTGTATGTCTATTTCTACTAATCCCTTTTTCTCTCTATGTTGCTTTTTTCTAGTCTTAGTGTCCAGTGGAGAAATTGTGCTCACCCAGTCTCCAGCAATCATGGCTGCATCTCCAGGGGAGAAGGTCACCATCACCTGCAGTGCCAGCTCAAGTGTAAGTTACTTGCACTGATACAGGCAGAAGTCAGGCACCTCCCCCAAACTATGGATTTATGACACATCCAACCTGGCTTCTGGAGTCCCAAATCGCTTCAGTGGCAGTGGTTCTGGGACCTCTTACTCTCTCTCAATCAGCAGCATGGAAGCTGAAGATGCTGCCACTTATTACTGCCAGCAGTATAGTAGTTACACATCCACACAGTGATATAGACTGGAACAAAAACCCTCTAACTTCTTAGTGCCCAGCTACTTCCTCCTAGAGATAAAATGTTGCCAGATGTTTGATTGCAGTAGTCCACACAGAGTGTTCTGCTTCAAAATGTCATTTGCATCTTTGGATAACTGTCTCGATAATGTTCCACTGTCCTCCATTGCTGTTTTCAAATAATCTATTTTGCCTGTGTTTATTTATTCTCAATATTTGTTCTGTTTGTTGTAGGCAAGTGTGGCAGGCACTTCTCCTCAGCTATTTTACTGATGGTCCCCATGAACCTTCACATCTGGTTTCTGCTACTTTCATTGATTTTAGGATCTTTATGGTAGGTGGTTTTTCTTCAAATAGTTATTTACTCACAATACAGTGCTTTTGTTATTCTAAAAAAAGTAGTATCCATCCTAATCTGTTTTCTGATTTTTATTAGTAGACCTTCCTTTCCACTAAACTGTCCTGTAAATATGTGTTTGAAATGATTTTCTCTCCAAAAAAATATTGGCAGACATGTATATTTTCTTTTTATTCTCACTACAAGTAATTAAAAGATTTCACTAATAAAAAACCAGTAAGGCAACAGAAAACTAATGAATGAACATTATTTTTTCTATCTATCTATCTATCTATCTATCTATCTATCTATCTATCTATCAATGAATCAATTTGTGTGTGTTTACCGTACTGTGAATAATTAAATTCATAAGGAAATTTAATTATTCTTAATTTTGAAACAGAAATTATTTAAAACATTTAAATGTACAATTGCATTTAAATTTACATTTTAATTAAATTTAAATTACATTCACTAATAACAGGAATAATTATGTAACAGTTGTTTCTATTTTTCCAATATAAGGTTCTTGGTATGAAGATGACACCGTTACCAGCTTCCTTGTCTGCATCTTTAGGAGAAAGTGTCACCATCACAGGAAGTCAAAATATCAATGGGTATGTAGCATATTATTAACACATTATAATTTGTCAAAAAGCTTCCTTCCGAATCAATCCTTTGAAATTTAATCCTAGTGAAGAAAAAGGTATATACAGAGGATCATGGGCTTAACAGCAGTTTTAACTTCACAGAAGGACAGTGCTTCAAGTGAAATCTGTACACATCTAAACTAAAAAGGACACATTTATATATATATGTGTCGTTAACACTACATGAAATTTAGTACTTGGTGCATATTTTGTTTAGTGCTATACCAACTGTTGTTTGAATAAAAATGAACCCCATAGACTCATATATTTATCTGCTTAGGAAGCAACCCTATTTATTAGGATTTGGTGGTAACACCTTGTTGGAGGATATGTTTCAATGGACTTAGGCTTTGAGGTTTTAAAAGCCTAATCCAGGCCCAGTAATTTTATTTTCCTGCCTCTTGCTGATCCAGATGTCAAATTCTCATCTCTCAGGTCTGCTTTTGTGCAGCCATGCTCCTGAGCATGAGGATAATTATCTAGACTCTAAGCAAGTCCCAAATAAATGCTTTCCTTTGTGAGAGTTTTTATGGTTATGGTATCCCTCCACAGCAATATAACATAACCAAGGAACCTACAGATGTATAGTGGAAACTTGAGAAATTTTGAGTCATGAGGCAACAGTGAAACAGCAAGTCAGTTCTCCATTTCCTCACCCTATGTCATGTCTTCTAGAAGAACCTTTGTCAGGATCTCTTTTTGCATTCTATGATTTTCTATAGACATGCTTAATGATCAATATTCCCATGAGATATAAAATCAGAAAAGGAGGATTGAATGTTCATTGAAACCAGTAGGAATACATGGACAAGGAAAAAGTCTAGAAATGTACCCACAGAGATACAGCATGCAGCTTACAGCATCAATATCCCACCTTGAACTTCCGAGTAAATAAGAGAGAAAAGGTTTTGACAGCCCTCATTGTCAGTTTCAGGTAAGACTTTACTGTTAGGGAAGCACCAAATAATCAGCCAACCCTCACATGAATATCTCTATGTACCATGATCAAGCCTTTGGACATTAAGAGTTCATAGTCGTGGGTTAACAATTTACACACGTTTTTTCAATGATATATTTGTATATCACTAGATCTATTAAAACCTAAGTGCAATAATAAAACCAGTTAGTGAGGGATACTAAACATTCTCCTTCATTTCATGAAGTAAGGGAATGTCATGTCTAAGCTATGCAGCTAAGGATAGAGAGATTCTCATTTTCCTGGTTTGATGGCAACATAATAACAATATTTTGATAATTGGTTATTTTCTTCATGAAGTAGAAACATAAGGATGCCCAGGCTACCTTATGGCACTAATCAAAGGATATATCTGGATGAATGAGATCATATTTTGGTTTATATTTGTTTGTTTGTATTGTTGGTTGGTTGATTCGGTTTAATTTTGGTTTTGGTTTTTCAAGCAGGGGGCAAGATTTAAGAAATGCCTAATTACCTGGAAAATCTGATTTTAATGAAGCAGCAACTATTGCTCATCACTCCAACCCCATGACAAAACATCACAGGTGTCTATAAGAGTCTTTACTCTCATAGGAAGCAAGAAGTCTATGTTACACATACAAGAAACTTCCCTAGCTCTTAAAAACACACAGCTGTTGTCTCTAAGACTTAAATTTTCTCCCATCATTTCTTCTCTCATAAATCTGCCATATGAGAGCTTTATTTCCTTTTACAGGAAGACAGTTTATCAATGATGTTGATATCATATGAAAAATCTCTTGACATATATATATAGTGGCCGATGCCCCCAAAATATCCTAATTCTTGAATCGTATTCATGTTATATGGCATATGGGATTTGACAACTGGTTAGTTAGGGATTTTGATATGTAGAGTTCATATTTAAATGATATAGTAAAATTAATGCAATATAATGTTCCACCACTAATTAGGGATGGCATTCATAATGAGAAAAGGCATGATAATAAAGGAAGTGCTAGTAAAAAAGGAGGGCTTTGAGTAAAGAATATCTTATGGATGCAAAATCAGTGTTTTGATTACTTCCTCTGGCTCTCTGGAGGAACATAGTCCTTCTTACTCCTTGATTTTAGCTCCCTGAGACTTTATTCTCTCCTTCAGAAATTTGAGACATTCAAGGTGAAGTGCTTGATTTCACTGATAATGTAGGAATTAGAAGAGCAAAGAGGTCTCACCCAAGATGGAGAGGGTTTTTTTACAGCACAGAAAATGGCTGTTCTCTGATAGGATTCTACCTCCTTATCTATGTGTGTCTTTTGTTAGCAGACATAGATTATTTCATTCTGGAAAATGGTGACGCCAAAGATATCTTAGGTAATTTGTCTATTGGTGACCCACCTTTGTCATTTCTGTCTATCTTGGGTTGGTTCTCATAGTAAGTGACATGGAAGAAGATAGAAGACTTTCTTCAGCTAAATGTTGGTTTATTATCTTCACTTATTAAGAATGCAAGTTAGAATTACAGGTTATAATACTACAGGAAATGATTAAGTCAGAGTGGGGCAGGTAAGTTTAGGAATATATCAGTTTCCTGGAATCTATATTGTCTTATACTGAACATACACCACCACCTCCAAGGTGATCACCTACACTGAAATACTTAACAACCTGGAACAACACTTGTATCTAGCGTCACTCCTTAACAAGGAAATTTCTGACCCCATAGCAACATGTAGTGACTCCCTTGTTAACAAATGTACCAAGAATAGTATAATAAAATAGAGGTAGCTGCTCAAACTAGTCTTGACTGGTTTGGGGTATATAAGGCAAACTCTCTGCTCCAAGTGAAGTTTCAGGAGAAAAATCCCATTTACTATAATAATACAACATAAAGGCCAATTCTTCTGTGATGGAATACTGCTCATATTGTGCATGGTCATTAGTTAATATGTCTGTTGTCTCCTACCACTTCCATCATGGTTCTTTTTAAAAGAACCATGATGGAAGTAGCAAATGTGATAAATGTGTGTAACTACAAAAGCAATTCTGAGGTGTCTTTGCCTTTCAGGGAAGAGGGCTAATTTTTCCCCTTTAAACTCTGAGTAGAATCAGTGTTTTGTCTAAACATTCCTGGAATCCAGATACATAAACAGAATGCAAGTTTTCCCAGTGCCTTAAGGGTGCAAAATCTTTTAATTAGACTGAGATAAATGAGGAAACGATGGTTTAAAAGTTAAAAAAAAATTATATGGTGTTTGGGTTGGGATTTTTCTGGGAGAAGAGGAGAGTTGTCATCTTAGTTATCATTCTTTTGCAGTGAAAAGACACAATGATCATGGCATTGTTTAAAAAATATTTTATTAGAGGCATGCTTAATTTTTTATCAAATTATTTTATTTGTTTACATTCCAAATGCTGTCCCCCTTCCCAATCTGCCCTCTCAGAGTTCTTCACCTCATCCCATCTCTGAAAGGATACTTCTCCCCCGACACACCCACCTCACCAACCCCAACAGGCATCTTCCATCCCTGGTGCATCAAGTCTCTATAGTAGTAGATGCATCTTCTCTCACTGAGGCTAGACAAGGCAGTCATCTGCTACATATGTGCCAGGGTTCACAGACCAGCTCCTGCATGCTCTTTGGTTGATCACTTAATCTCCAGGAGCCCCCAGAGGTCCAGGTTAGTTGATATTGTTGTTCTTTCTATGGGGTTGTCATTCCTTTCAGCTCCGAATTCAATATTCCCCTAAGTCTTCCCTGACCTCAGTTCAATGTTAAGTTGTAAGTATCTGCATCGGTCTCAGTTAGCTGCTTGTAGAGTCACTGAGAGAACAGCCATGCTAGACTCCTGTCTGCAAGCACAACATGGAATCAGTAATGGTGTCAGAGTTTGATGCCTGCACATGAGATAGATTCCAGTCTGGGATGATGACTGGAAGGCTTTCCTTCAGGCTGGTTTCCATTTTTGAACCTGTCTTTCCTTTAGGCAGGAACTATTTTGGGTTAAAAATTTTGAAGATAGGTGGGTGGTCACATCAGCCTACTGGGGGTCACATATATTTATTGGAGGTGATCTCTTCAGGCTTGATCTACTCATTGTTGGGGATTTTGGATAAGGTAATCAATGTTGAGTCTTGGAATTATCTCACATTACAGGTCTCTGGGACTTTCTAGAGGTTCCCTCCACCCACCCCCCAACTGCAGCAGCTGTATATCTTCAATAATTCTTATGCCCTCTGGGATTCTTTCCTGTCTTCACCCACAGCTGGTCCTGCCCCCTTCTCTGTTCCCACCCAGGTTCCTCCTTCCCTTTGCCTCCCATGATTATTTTGTTAACTCTTCTAAGTGGGATTGAAGCATCTTCACTTGGGCCTTGTTAAACTTCATGTCTGTGAGTTGTATCATGGATATTCTTTACTTATTGGTTAATGTCCACTTATGAGTGAATATATACCATGCATGTCCTTTTGGGTCTAGGTTACCTCGGGATGATATTTTCTAGTTCCAAACATCTTTCAGAATGAATACATTCCCAAAGAGACCCTGCCATTGTGAATTGTTCCATTAGGGCCTGGAACAGACTTTCATTTGGCAGAATATGGCAAAAAAACATGAAACCCAATAGTTAAATGGGCATTTTAAAGAGGTTGTTCACTTCTGAAGACAACAGCTATGTCAAGAGTGAACAGAGGGCAGGGTCAGTAATCAGAGGCATCTAAGGAACAACAGCGTTAGATATGTTCAGATGTAGCTCGTGATATTTTGATGAGAAGTGGAGAGAGACAGCCATGCAGAAGATCTCAAGGAGAAGCCACCAGGCTCTGAGATCCTCTGAAGACTTCTCTTGAAAAGAAAAATCTGAAGATATTCCATAGGATGTTTAAGGTGCTCCAATAGTGATTCCAGTGTGGAAGTGTCATGAATTGGGGATAACTGCCATGAGGCCCAGTTTGTAATCTGTGGTTTCAAGCACTTTCTGAAACACAGCATTATAGTGTAACTTTCTCAAACCCACCACAAGTATAATTAGACAGAGAGGCTGGTGATAAGCTTTAAGGGCTTCCACTGGAACATGCTGCCAGCTACCATTCAAACTTATCCCAACTATCCAGCCTATGACCTACCACTTGGATAGTTCTATACCTCTCTGCTCAGGTCCACTCCATGTGTGTTCACCTCTATGTCTGCTCTCGATTCTCCTGCTTCTGTGTTCTTCTTCCCGAATCAGTCTGTCAACCTGGAAGTTCTGATCCCTGCTTCCTGCCCCAGCTATTAGTCATCAGATCTGTATTATAACCAATCAGCAGCATCATAACATCTGATACATCTCTTTGATTACTTAAGACCTTGAGTATAGTTATGAAATTAGTGATAGGCCATAGATATGAAATACCAAAATTCTGCTAGCACTTAACTTTCTGCTGGTACTGAATTAACAATTGAAATTCTGGGAATGCACAGAAGGGGCTGCCACCTGTTGAAAGATAGGACCCTCAGTTTGTGGATAAGGATACTAACCCATTCACAAATCTCTCTTCCCCAAATTATTCCTGTTTAGAAAAAAATCAGGAACAAATATGAAGCAGATACTGTGGCAATGTCCAACCAATAACTGGCCCAACTTGAAACCCATCTCATTAGCAAGTGACAGTCCCTGACACTACTAATGATACTCTGTTATGCTTGCAGGTAGGTCCTAGCATAACTGCCCTCTCAGAGGTTCTACCCAACAGCTGACTGAAACAGATATAAATACCAATAGTCAAACCTTTGACTTATGTATGGGTCTCTAATGGAAGAGTTGGAGGAAGAATTGAACTCCCTGAACAGGATAGGAACTTCACAGGAAGACCAAGAGAGTCAACAAACCTAGACCTTTGGCAGCATACAGAGATTTAGACAACAAACAAATAGCATACATAGGCTGGACCAAGCTGCTGGCATATACGATTGCCTTGTCTGGCCAAAGACAAGTGGACTTGATATGCCAGGGTGGGTAATCGCCAGGGGCTGCTACCTTCTCAGAGGACAAGAGGAGGAGGATTGGGGAGAGACTCTGTCAGAGAATACTTGGAAGAGAGGATGTAAATAAATAAATAAATAAATAAATAAATAAATAAATAAAATACCAAGAAACACCTTTACACAATGTGAAGAAAGTTACCTGAACACAGCATCATTGTGTGAAAGAGCACTAATCTCTTCCATTTCTCACGTGGAAGAAGTTGTGCTTCAATGTTTAAGCACATACAACCTCATCATCACACATGGAATGAAACAGAATTTGGGTGGTTCCTTTCTAACAGTCTTAGATGTTGTAAATGCAGTAGTCACAAAAAAATTCTGTCTTTAATGGTGGTACTTTAGGTCTAGGAGAAACCTATACTGTATATATTTCTTGTATATACTTATACAAGAAACCTTGTATAAGTAGTATAATAAGGCAACAGTAAGAGAATTTTTTGCATAGCTCTAGGACATAGGGATATAGTAAGACATAGAGTTGATTTTGTGCTTCCTATTATTGGAATTACAAGAGTCATAGTAATATATTCTTAGGGTACTGTTCCAATGTCCTATCCACATTCTAGGAAGAATTCCCTATTTAAAGATTCAGCCATTTCTTAACACAAACTAAAATCATAGTAGAAAGCTTGTATCCAGTACAAATTAATTCGGGGAAAATACAGAAAGTTGTAAAATACTGCTCTGGAATGCTTTAAAAATATAAAATGTTAAGGATATATCTGAATATTTTTGGAAAAAGGTTGATATACTTTAAAAATTTTGTACTCTTATAAACTAAATAACACAATTGATAAAGCCAATTACAATCATCTTAAATGTGTTACCATGTGTATCACCTTAATGTATCACCTTAAACACATCCTGAGAAATTCTGTCACAACTGTGCTTCATCAACTAAAAGAGAAGTAAGCAATTAAGGGTCAGAGGAAATTGTATAGGCCACTGAACACTAAGTGCACAGTGACTTTCACAGCCTGACTGTTTCTGAGAAATAATAATAGCAGGTGGTAACAAGAGGATCAACTGGGGACTCTGCTGCATTCCTTGATAGTTTATGTCATGGCTTGTTTCATTGTGGGAGGGGTACTAAAGTATTGTTGACAGTAATAAATAGCAACATCTTCAGGCTGCAGATTGCTAATGGTGAGAGTAAAATCTTTCCCAAATCCCCTGCCACTGAACAGTGAAGGAACTCTGGATTCTACAATGGATAAATCGTGTATTAGGAGTTTAGCAACATTCCATGTTTTCTACTGATACCAGGATAACCAATAACTAATATTCTCATCTGGCATGCAAGTAATGGTGACTCTGTCTCCTAGAGAAGCAGACAAGGAGGATGGAGACTGTGTCATCATGGTGTGACATCTCAAGTCTATGATTGGAAGCATACAAACCATATGTATGGTTAATCATAGTAGAAATGAATTCTCTGAATTCCTACTTATCACTGAATACAAAGGGTCAAATGAATTCCATGACATCCTTCCTTTTCTGGGATCCAGAACAGTAAGATCAGCAGAAGCTGAGAGGGAGACCTCATGTCTGTGCTGTGCTCTGATATTGACTGACTCATAAACATGGTGTGATCAGACTATTAAGTTCTGAGTGAGTGCAGTAGACACATGCAAATCATCAGAGCTTGGGCAGGGATGGGCATAGATGTAGCCTGGTTTATTTTAGTAACTCACCTGGGCTGTCTGATTGTCTTAAGCCAGATCAGAATACTACAGTTTTGCTGTGGATTTTTTCTGTCAATTGTAGATTTTATTATAAAAGAAATTTTGGTTCATTTTTCAATATTGCAATAGATATAAGTATAGGTATAAATTCCTTTTCTCTTTTTTATTAGGATTTGGTAGAATATCATTTTTAAGCAAGCCACAATAAATATTAGAATGAGGCTTCACCTCTTCTTATAAGTAATTTTTTTCTTTACAACATTTCCATAGGGAATTTTTTAATTTGTAATAATTGTTAGAACACACTTATCAGAAATACAAGTAAATTTCAAATCACTTGTGATAACTTTTCATATTACACTAAGCATTTTGGAGACAATATACAAAAATAACATTTTTTTTTCTTTTTAGGAAAATGTTTTATGATCTGGGGCTGAAGACATTGTTCAGCAGTTAAGAATACTTGCTCTTGCATAGGACCCAGGTTGGAGTTTCAGCTCACACTCATCTGTAGGTAGAGTTTAAAGTGATATAGCACCTTCTTCTGGCCTTCATATGCAGCAGTACACCTGTGATACACAGACATACAGGCTGTGAAAAAAGCCATATATGGGTTGGGAAAAACGAATATATAAAAAATAATTTATTATTTGTGTGTGTGTGTGTGTGTGTGTAGTTTGAAGTGTATCTACACACGAAGGGTAAGTCATAATTTCTGGAAGGACAAAAAGGAAGTTAGAAAACAATGTAATATTGTAATTTAAAAAAATTATTATGATAAAACCCAAACTACTTCTAACATCTTATTCCAGATCAAAAGAATGATAAAAATTGACAGTAAAATATTACAAGAGGTCTAGATTTAAACATGTAAAAGCAAATTCTATGCTGATTGTATAACCAGAATCCCCTCTTAGCAATCTGTCTCCTTTCTGGAAATCTGAAATTAGCAGGTCTGGGAGATGGAGAAACTCAGAGAAGTCTCTACAAATGCAAGTTTAATTTCAGTTAGAATATAGAGACATTCAACAGAGACCTTCTGTTTCTAGTTTTCTTCTTGTGACAGTACAGTGTCCAGAGGCTATAGAACAAAATATTAAAGCATACAAAATGATTTTTTGTTTCCTCATCTTAGCTACTTAGAATTTAATGGCAATAAAAACCAGAATGTCATCTGATTTAATCGGGTGATTTATGGAGACATATATCTTGAGAGAGACTATTCATTCATAATCTATTCTTAAGTATGTTAAAATGAAGTCGTGATACAAGATGTTATAATTAAAATGTCATTTTTAAATAAAACTCAACAATATTTATGCCACAACACCCTGCATCTTGATGTCATCTGTGGGATTTTGTGGTCCTCAACTTATTTTGTTACTATGTACCATGGTTCAACCAAGTAACTTTTTGCTTTCATAAGGTGCCCAAAATACTAACTTTTAACAGAAACTTGATTTCTAATTACATGTACTTACCTTTTACTAGACCTTATTGTGTAGTATTAGTATAATTCCCTGATGCTGAGTAGGAGCAGCAATATTCAAATCACAGGTAACCATGTGAAAACAAATAAAACCACCAACCTCAATAGTGTGCATTCTTTTAAAACTATGCAGACTGTTCAACAATTTGCTTTATTATGGATTTATGTTAATTGCTTTGGTGCCTTTGTTACTATTAAAAAGTTCTACATTGTAACCTCATCTTATGATGGGGATCATGTATAGAACTAATACATTTTAGATACTTTTGAAACTGACTTTTGTTTTGTTTTCTATGGCACAGGTTGGACTTGAACTCGGAAGAGATGGCTCCCTGGGACTCACGGACTCACGAGTAAGGGGAAGACAGCTGTGCACCACCAGAGGGCAGCTTTGAAACTGTCTTTAAAACTTTCTTGTTAGTGTTTCTCTAATTGATGATCCCATGAATTGGAGTGTGTGTGTATGTGCCTGGCTGGGAGGACATTATTCTTTCCTATGCATCTGAATGCTGGGAGGAAAGAATAGCTCTAGTCTGGGTTCTCACCAAAAGGGTTGTTTTCTAGGCACAATAATATTTTTCACTGATTACTGTGAATGTAGTGTTTTCTCTAGTGTCCAAAATAGACAATATCCTACCCTGTCTTCATTTTGATCATTTTAGTTGAAAGGGGTACCACTAACACATATCTTTCCAGTCACTATTACTAGCCTTGGAGCTTAACACTTGAAAATGAGCAGTCCCTAGACCCTTGATCTACTTGTCCCCAAGGAAGATCTTCAAGTCCCTGCTTACTTTCTTTACAGTTCTCTTAGAATTGATTACACCCACAGATAGCCTACTGATCCTATTTGTCCAGCAATTCTACTGTCTTCAGAAAAGTAGCCTCTCTCAGAACTCTGGCTTCTAGCAACAGAATTTCCTGGTTCAGGAGAATCCACTTCCACTGGAAGCTTTTAGTCATAGTACCAGAGATGATTGGTGGGAACTGAATTAACATGAAGGTTAAAACAGTATGTCCCAGGGAATGGAAAGTTGGCTTAACCGATAAGAGCATTTGTTGCTCTTGCAGAGGACATGGATTCAATTAGCACTGTGTAACCACAGTCCCAAAAAATCTAAAGCCTTCTTTTGACCTAGCCTTCTTTTTCTTCTTGAAAACCAAACTTACATGTGGTGTACATATATGTATGAAGAAAAAAAGATTCATAGACAGAATAAATTAGTAAACCTGAAAAGAAAAGATTGGATGTCTCTCATTTTCAGTAGGTCTAAGACAATTATTATTATGCTTTTGAAGGTCTACTGAGGACCAAACACTAATTTCTGACCTCACTGACCTGAAGGAGACATCCCATCCTTTATCCACAATGGGATCTTTGATCAATGTTATGATTTGTTTGCTTTATATAATAGCACCAATGATTTAGTGCCCATGTTATTAAAATACAAAAATATGAATAATAGATCTTTTTTTCTGAAGCAAGAATAAGACTAGCTAGTATCTACTGAACACAAACAATAAAAAATAATGAAAAAGTAGTCATTTAGTTAGAATTGAGTGCTCAGAAAAGCATAATTTACAATTCATTTCAATTACACAACCTTAAAGTTAGTTTCTTTCAATGTGTGCATCTATTTACAAATTCTCTTCATTTCTTTTCCTAATCTTGGATCAAAAATTGAATAAGTTTTCTATAAATGTGAGAATGGGGGTGCTGTTCTTGAGGAAGAGCTAAAGACAACCAAATCTTCCTCTTGGTCTCTGTTTTACTTCAAAGTTAATAGGAGCATAATTACAATATTCTATAAGACAAAGTGCAGTTTAGGTCAAATTTATAAATGCATTTTCAGACTTAAGAGCTTTTGGTCTTTAGTAATTAAAGAATCGTTTATTTGAAAATATGCTCAGATATTGCCATTAAAGGGTATCTCAACTGAGGGTTTGTTTCCAGTTTCTGGTTATTATACATAAAACTGCTATGGATGCAGTGGAGTATCATTTGTTGAGATTCCCTTTTGGTTTGTTGGTGACTACTTTCTTGAGTTGTTTATATATTTTGGACATTAACTGTCTGCCAGATATAGGGTTAGTGAAGAACCTTTCCCAATCTATAGACTGCGATTTATTCTAATTGACAGTCTTATTGTCCTTTGCCTTACCGAAGATCTTCAGTTTCATTAGATCCCATTTGCCAATTGTTGATCTTAGAGCCAGAACAACTGGTGTTCTGTTCAGGAAACTCTCAATGTGTTCATGGCTATTTTCATGTTTTTTTCTAGATTTAGTGTATCTGGGTGAATGTTGAGGTCTATGATCCACTTGGATTTGAGTTTTGTGCAGGGTAATAAATATGGATCTATTTTTATATTCTTTTTCATAAGAACCTCTACTTAACACCAGCACCACTTGTTTAAGATACTTTTCTTTTTCCAGTGTATGAGTTTTATTTCTTTGTCAAAAATCAAGTGTTAGTGGTGTATGGGGTTATTTCAGCATCTTCCTTTAGATTCTGTTTGTTTCTATACCAAAATCATGCAGTTATTATTGCTACTGCTTTGTAGTAGCTTGAGGTCTGGAATGGTGATACTTCCAAAGGTTCTTTTATTATTTAGGATTATTTTAGGTATCCTTTATCTTTGTTGCTTTTGTTTTTGTTTGTTTGTTTGTTTGTTTGTTTGTTTTTCCAAATGAAGGTGAGAATTGCTCATTCAAAATCTGTACAAAAGTATGCTGGTGTATTGGTGGAGATTGCATTTAATCTGTAGATTACTTTGGTAAGATGGCCATTTTCACTATGTTAATCTTACTGATCCATGAGCAAGGGAGTTACTTCTATCTTTAGATGTCATCTTCAATTTCTTTTTGCAGATACCTAAATTGTAATACCGGCCTTTCCCTTGCTTGATTAGAGTTACACCAAATTTTTATTATTTGTGGTTTTTGTAGAGTGGGTTCTGTAAGCTTATTGTATGTTTATAGCCATCTCTTTCTTAAATTAGGGAACTATTCTTTTATGGTTTTGTTGAAGATATTTTCTTTACCTTTGAGCTGGGAATCTTTTTGTCCTCTTCATATTATTCTTAGGTTTTGTCTTTTCTTGTGTATCTAATTTCCTTGATCTTACCTGTTAGAAAGGTTTCAATTTGACATTTCCTTTGACTGATGTATCATATATTGTTAACAATATAGCATATCATATATTGTTATATTGTATGCTTTACCTCTGTGATTCCCTATTCTACCTCTTGTATTCTGTTGGTGATGTTTTATATTTATTTTCTGTTCTCTTTCAGAGACAGTGGATCTATCAGATTTCACTCTCATCACTAACCACTTGGAGATTGAAGTCATAATATAAATTACACAGACATGCAGCTCAATCTCCATGCAGGTCCTCTAATATCTTGAGTGAAGACTCTTCTCTAAAGCTGTAGCCTGACTCTGATGTTCATTGCACAATAAGACTTACTTGTTTGGCTTCAGACTGGATGAACCAGTGTGGGGTGATACCCAAGGGAGTCCCACCATCTTAGAGGAGAAGCAAATGGTGGAGGAGGGATTCTGTGAAGGGTGGACCTGAAGAGGGGACAGCTTTGAGGATGTAAATAATACATATAAATAAATGAATAAATAAATAAATAAATAAATTGTACAGAGATGCAGAAACGTGGATCTAGGATGTCACAGTTGTTTTTTTTTTTTTTTTTTTTTTTTTATTTCTCAGACTGTAGACCAAATGTTTCAGATGAAGCCAAGTATTGAAGAATACTGGAATATTTTGGCCAAAGGAGTCCAGGAGGTTGCTCTGTACTATAATAATTTTGGTGGGTCTTTGTTTGTTTTGTTTTTTGGGTTTGTTCTTTGTTTTATTTTTTAAAATTACTTGGCAACACAGAAATTACTGAGTCTCTAAGCTTCATGAACTATAGAGTTTATTCTACCTATGGCATCTTGGTGACAGACTTAGTTGGGATACACAGAGTAAAACAAATGTCATTGTAGGTGTTACAAAATCTAATTAGTTTTAAAAAGAAAATTGAAATTTACAATAGAACTATTGAGTGGTTTTAGATAATTTGAGAGGAGATTATCAGGAACATTGATACTTAAGACAGTGATCTTTCAGTGTTCACTCAGAAACCAGACCTCAGCTGTCATCAAAGATGACCTATCTCAGGATGAGGCCTCAAGACTTGTTTCATTAGCCCAGTTTTATGGTACTGGTGCTCCCTGCTTCCTATATCTTTACTCAGGTTTTAAGGTAGTTCTCACATTTTTTCATGAACCTGCCAGTAAGTGCTAATGGGTTTTATAATATCGACTACTACCTTATAGATCTCATGGATAAACCCTTCATTAAGAAGTTGTATAACAAGTTAGAGAAGATAAAAGGTGTGTGTGTGTGTGTGTGTGTGTGTGTGTGTGTGTGTAGAGAGAGAGAGAGAGAGAGAGAGAGAGAGAGAGAGAGAGAGAGAGAGAGAAATGGAGTCCAAAAGTCTTGAGAAGCATTTTGATATAAGTAATTATAAGAAATTAAAAAAGGAGAAGATTAGGTAGATATTCCAGTAGTCCTCTGGCCTACACACAAAAATTTGTGTGCACAAACATATAATCACACATAAATTATAACTAAAATATTTTGAAAGAATTTGTTTTCCTCTGCCTACATGTAAGTGTGTGTACCACGTGTATGCCTGGTACCTATTGAGGAGAATAGAAGGTGAGAGATTCCCATGAACTAGAGTTACAGATGGTAGCAAAGCAACTTGTGGTAAAGGGAAGGAAATCTAACTTGGCACCAATGCAAGAACAGCAAGTACTCTTAACTGCTGTGCCATAACCCAACCTCCAATAATAATAATAATAATAATAATAATAATAATAATAATATATGGTGTTATTTATATATATATTAACACCATAATATTTAATATAAAATACAAATTAAGAGTGACAGAACATCTGGCTTGATATGAGGACTTGATGGGGAATAAAAACTTTTTTATTCACTTATTAATATCATAATTGAATAAAATACAATGTAATAAAAGAAGAGCTAAAACATTTAAATTAGATAAGACAATGAAACAAAGGAAAGTCACCGAAGAAAATGTAAGAGTCAGAGACCCATTTGTTTGAACATTTTACGAATCCATAAATACACAAAAGTGGAATGCATTGTATGTATATATATATATGTCTGTATATATACAGACATATATATATATACAGACATATATGTTGTAGAGACCTATGAAGGCCATGTGAAAGTTCCTTCATTCTGTGTGGGCTCATATGAGCTTTGTTCATGTTGATTAAGAGGGCCTTGTTTTTCTGGTGTTTTTCATCTTTTCTTCCTCTTACATCATTCTGTTATCTCTTAGTCATGGAACTCTGAGGAGAGGGATTATTTGATGCCACCTTGTCACTTCAGTCTGAGTGTTTACAATCTAAATGTCACTTCTCCTACAGAGTCAGTTGTACTAATGTCTGGGGGTCTACTAAGCCTAGGACCCTGATTCATATCAGGAAAAGAAGTTTTGGTGCTTGTTTGTTTACTTATTAAAGTATTGCTATATATTAATTAAATTCTCATGTGTTCTGTTTAGGATATGATCTAATGAGAAACCCAGACTTGATATGAATACTAGTTATTCTCAACTCACCATTGCCATTAATTGATGAGTAGGTATGTATCTCAGGAATTACTTTTAACCTATTTTTCATCTAAAGCTTCTTGATTAATTTAGATTCTGTAGATGGACAAGGAATAGTACACTAACAAAGTAATTATCTTTGTACTTAGTGAAACTAAGATAAGGATCAAAACCATGACTCTGTAAACTTGATGTCTTTTCAATAGATCCATTTGAGATTGGCTTCTACTCTACATGTGTCAGTTATCCAAATTGAAAATAAGGAAGCATTTTGATATAGGTAATTATATCATAAAATTATATCATAAAATAAGTCTTTCTGTTTAGTGAAAGAATCATTTGTTTTTAATCAAAAAAAGAATTTATGTAAAACACACTTAATGACTAAAGGGTGTTACCACTGGTCAGTTTTAATTTCTAGTGGATTTTCATGGGATTTTTAGTGAGATTAATTCTCAAAAATCTTTTTTTTTATTTTATTTATTTATTTATTTATTTTTTATTGGAAATATTTTTTTCCATTTCAGATGTTCTCTCCTTACCACATTTCCCCACTCCCTCCCAGGAACTCACTATCCCTTTATGTTCTTAAGTTTGAACATAATTACCATGGTCTACTCACTGTGGAAGCAATTATTATTAAATCATATCAGGAAGCTGAGGAGGAAAAGGGGTATATGAAATCAATCTTCATCAGTTATTGAGGTATGGTGAGACATCTTTTGATTATTTGCCAGAAGTGGTATAGCTTTTCTGAGAAAATACTAGATTGATTTTCAAACTAACCACTTTAATGAGTGTGGAATTCCAGTAGGAAGAACTTTCCACATTCTCCACATCCTTTACAACATGGGCAGTCACTTGAGTTTTTGATCTTAGACATTCTAGTTGTTATAAGGTGGAATCTTAAGGTCATTTTGAATTGCATTTCCCTGGTGACAAAAAAGGTTTCTTCAAGACTTTCTCAACCATTTGAGATTCCTCTGTTTAGAACACACTGTTTAGCTCTGTATTCCAATTATGAATTAATTATTTAATTAATTTACATCACAAATTTTGCTTCCCAGTCTCCCATTTTGGGACTATGAAGGATAGCATGGTTTCTGGTAGAGCACTGGCTAGAAATGGCCAGAGACCCTGCAAGGGATGGCATACATATTGCCAAGTTCCCAGACTCCAGTTTCCTGACATGTGGCCAAGACCTCCATTGATCAGTGCCTTTCAGTCAAATAGGGCAACACCCCTACCAGCCCCTCTACAGGTAGAGGGGGTGACTACAGGCCTCAGGACCTCATTAATCCTTATTAATGAGATACCTAAAGGTCAGAGGGCATAGCCAATTAAGTATTCTTTCTGAGTTCCTCCTCATTACAAACAGTATTTAACCAAAGGCCTGCCCTGGAGGTACAGGGATACAGCCAGATTCATCCATTTTCCACCATGACAATAAACCCTCTAAAACAATGGACTTCCTCATGTCTTTGGAGCCTGTCATGGAGCTCTGCAAAGGCCTTAGACTATCCAGCTGTTGCTTAATTTCCTGCTCAGGACTTTTCTATGTTCCTGCAGTGGAGGTCACCAAGTCAAACAAACTAGCCAACTCAACCAAGCAAGTCCTGGTAACCAAGAGTCTCAACCCGTGGGGCGCTGTCAGGGCTTCACTTCCTCTCGTTCTTTTCAGATGTGGGCCAGTCCAGCCCATATGCCCTCATGTCTCTGTTCTTCTGCATCTCCCAACAGCATCTGGGAGCCACATGGACCATGAACATCTGGGATCCCAAGGACATAGACCACTGGCCTCCCAGGTCAACTGCATTGGCCCAGAGACCACCACTCTAAAGCCCTGTCCACATGGGACTTCAGACTGATATCTCTTCCCTGCTGGGCAGAGGCCCACAGTGTCTGCCTGGCGCAACATGGAGTGAACTCAGTCAAATTCTTGTGCTTCTACCTCCCTGAGCCATGGCAGACATGTGGGATCCACAACTCTGCCCGACAGGACCCACACACATGTACAAACTTACAGCCCCACATCCCATCACAGACTTATTCTCCCATTCCTTCTCCCCTTTGCCTCTGAGAACTTTTTCCCACAGAAGATCCCCTTCTCTGAGACATCAAGTCTCTACATGATTAGATGCATCCTCTCCCACTGAGACCAGACAAGACAATACTCTACTATATATGTGCCAGAGATCTTGGACCAGCCTGTGTATGCAATTTGTTTGGTGAATCTGTCATTGGGAGCTTCCAGGTGCCCAAGTTGATACTTTTGGACATCCTATGGTGTTGCCATCCCCTTCAGTTCCTTTGATCCTTCCCCTAACTCTTTCACTGGAGTCCCTGACTTCAGTACAATGGTTGGTTTTAAGTATCTGCATCAGTTTCAGTCAGCTGCTGATAGAGCTTCTCAGAGAACAGCTATGCTAAGCTCCATTCTGCAAGCACAACATAGCATCAGTAGTAGTGTAATGGTTTGGTATACACCCATGGGATGGCCATTGCTTCAGTCTCTGCTCCATTTTTGTACTGCATTTCTTTTAGTCAGGAACAATTTGGGGTCAAAAATTTTAAAGTTGAGTTTGTGTCACTCTCTTTCACTGAGGATCATGTCTAAATACTGGAGGTGGTTTCTTAAGATTCTGTATCCCTACTTTTGGGCATTTCAGATAAGGTCACCTATGCTGCGTCCTGAAAGCCTCCCCCATGCCAGGTCTCTGGGAGTTTCTAGATGTTTCCCAAGCCAGTATCTCAGGCAGCTGCACATTTCCTTTCATTCTCCTGGCCCTCTGGATTTCTCTCCTGTCTGCCCCCATACCTGATCCTGCCCTGCGTTCCCCCACCCACCCACCCATACACCTCCTCTGCATCCCATGATTATTTTTCTCCCTTTTAGTTGGATTGAAGCATCCTCACTTAGGGCCTCCTTCTCAATGGTCTGTAGCTCACACATGGATGTGGGTCCTGTTGGACTGTGTTGTGGTTCCCTTGTGTCTGTTCTTCAGGTGGCTGGAACTTCAGCTCAGGGAGCAGAAGCATGGATATTTGACCGAGTTTACTCCACTTGGCACTGGGCCGACATGGGGCTATGAGAAGCCATGGAGCTCCATCCAGGCATTGAGAGGTCTCAGCCTGAGACTTGTGAGGGCAGGGCTCCTGGGTTGGGGGTCTCTGGGCCCAGGGGCAGAAGCGCTGAGACAGAGGGGGCATACAGCTGGACAAGCCCACAGCCAAGAGTCGAGGGAGAGGAGCTCTGGCAGCACCCCTTTGGGTAGTGACTCTAGGTCATGGCGACTCACTTGTCTGGGTCATGGCTGGCTCAGCTAGCTTGCTTGAGCTGGTGGGCCTCAGTAGCTGGAAAGGTCCTCCATGGGAGATTAGATGATGACTTGGTAGTCAAAGGCCCCCTTCACGATTATCCAATGTGGGCCCCAATGATACAAGGAAGTCCATGGTATTAAAAGGTTTATTGACATGGTGGAAAGTGGATGAAGGTGTACCCTGTAACCTGTGGCCTGAGGTTAAATATATGTGAGTAGAAGGATGGTCTGGGAAGGAATGCTTATTTGGCTATGTCTTCTAACGTTTAGATATTTCATTAATAATGAGATCTCTCTTGAGGCTTTGTGGTCTGTAGGCATGCCCTCTACCTGTGCTACATGGCCTAAGGCCACAAACCTTTTTTTTTTTAGGAAAGGGTGTGGATAAGTTAAAGGAACCAGGGCCCAGAAGCAAGGACAAACACCTACAGTCCCATTAGGGTATTATCTGGGGTTTGAGGCCTGTGCTCGACCAGGTACCCAACTGCCTATCACAGCCCAACACCCCACATCTTCTTGCTTAACTCCTTAGGGTATGTTGGTGGATCATGAATGTTCTTTAATTTTTGGCTAATATCCACTTAGCATTGAGTCAATACCATGCATATCCTTTTAGATTTGTATTACTTCACTTAGGACAATATTTTCTAGTTCCACCAATTTTTCTGCAAAATTCATGATTTACTTGTTTTTAATAATTGAATAAATATTAAAAACATCGAGTAAATAAACTACATTCTGTACCTATTATTTGGTTGAGGGATATCTAGATTACTTAATGTTTCTGGATATTATGAATAAGGCTGCTATGAACATAGTAGAGCATGTGTCCTTGTGATATTATGTAGCATCTTATGGCACATGTCCAGGAGAAGTATTGCTGGGCAATCTCAACTTCATATGCAAACACACACTCACACACTCCAAAACCAAAAATAGGATATCCACAACAATTTTGAACAATAAAAGAACTTCTGGAGGAATCACTAACCCTGACATCAAGCTTTTCTACAGAGCAACAGTGATCAAACTACTTGGTATTGATACAGAGATAGAAAGGATGATCAGTGAAATAGGATAGAAAACACAGAAATAAACCCCGACATGTATAGATACTTGAGAGTTGACAAAGAAGCCAAAACCATATAGTGGAAAAAGAAAGCTTCAAAAATTGGTCTAGTCTAACTTGCAGTCTACATGTAGATGAGTACAAATTGATCCATATTTGTCACACTGCACAAAGTTGAAGTTGAAGTCAATCAGTGAACTCAACATAAAGCCAGTTTCACTGAATCTAATATAAGCAAGTGGAAATATCCTTGAATACATTGACACAGGGTAAATTTTCCTGAACAGAACACCAATGTCTCAGGCTCTAAGATCAATAATTGATAAATGGGACCTCTTGAAACTGAAAAGCTTCTATAAGGCAAACAATATTGTCAATAAGACAAAACAGCAGCCTACAGATTGAGAAAAGATCTTCACTAAACCTACATCTAATAAAGGGCTAATGTGTGGTATTTTAAAATTGGTCATTTGTTTGAGTCTAACTTCTACTCACAGACACCCACAGCATTGAACAGAGGTCAGGAACTCTTATGCAAGACCTGTGGGAAGGACTGAATATGACAGGAACCCCACAGGAGGACCAAGAGAGTCAATATATAGGACCATTGAGAGACCTCAGAGACTAAGACACCAACTAAAGAACACACATGGACAGGAATGAGGCCTCAGGAAAAGAAGTGTATCTCAGTCTTCATTTGGGACCTTTAACAACGGGTGTGGAGGCTCTCACTAAATCTGTAGCCTGAGTATAGTATCTGTTCCCCAATAGGCCTGCATTATCTGGAGAGGATGCACTGATTCCAGGAGAATAAGCCAGGGTGGGAGGTACCCAGGTTCTCCATCCTCTCAGAGGAGAAGGGGTTGGAATGGAAGAGGGCCTTTGTGAGGGTAGAACTGGAAGACCACAACATTTGATATTTAAATAAAAACAGGTGGGTGAATCTATTTCCAATACCGACTTCTGAAACAGAAAGAGACATTCCTTTGATCTATATCTTGGGCCAAGAATAACTCAATTTTTATGGGCCACCTTTTCTGCTGGAAGCCAATGGACATGGAAGTAGTTTGTCTTTGTTCTTGGCTTTCTTATCCTTGTTTTGATAGTACATCCAATGTTTCAGTGACATGAAAGCATACTATTTATGGATTCTAGTATATGCTGAAGAACAGCCCAGATATCCAATTTTAGGACTGAGCAACTACTAGATTCTTGGACTTTCCACAACAGCAAGCTGTACACACTCTCTCTCACACACACACACACACACACACACACACACACACACACACACACAAACTCACACATGGGAGAGACGGAGAGACAGAGAGACAGAGAGAGAGAGATTCATACTCTGAATTCTGTTACTCAGAAGAACCATGACTAAGACAACCTCCCATGTCAGTACTCTTCTCTGCCCATCCCTCTTAACCACACACCAACAATACTTCCATGTGAGGAAACACTCTGGACCCATGGATCTGCACTTCCTCATGAAAATCACCCATTTTCATGCCATATTTTTCTCTCTTCACCATGTTCAGGCTCTAAATCCTAATGACTCACATTGAAAATATATTTCTTTTAGTTGGAAGGTTTTCAGTGATGGCATAAGAATACAGGCTTATAGAACAGAGTGCCTGCATGAATTTTTAGAAGATCTCTACCCCAGATGACAATGATTTGGGTTAAGACTGGATAGAGGGCAGAAGCAATGACTTGCAGTATTTGGCTATTATTGTGGAAATATCCTGGCTAGAAACAAAAGTGAGAAGAAGGGTATCCCTAAATTTGATTGAGCACAGTGGAAGCAGCTTGAGAGATCAACAAAAGTGGAGTTAGAGAAAGAACTTAGTTGCATAAGACAGGTGATGATGACGAATACTGTTCTACTGTGTTAGCTATGGATCACTGTGCTCTTTGGGCCTCTGTTTATTATTAGTGTTTATATTTTACTTCAAACATCTTAGGGAGATGGAACAAAAATAAGAGGGGAGAGTGACCAAGATTCTTGACAGACAAACATGAAGGAAGACTATAACTGGCTTAAATTCCAAGACTGTCCCATAAGGAACAGCATCTGTCCTAAATGGAACAGTAGAAGATAAGCATTTTATATTTCTAAAGTTGTGCCATACTGAGTGAGGAAGTACCAAGGTAAGCATGAACTAAATCTAGAACTATACAAAGAATTTTGCCCTCTCAGAATACAAAATTCCTTCCTTTCTGCCACCAGAGACTCAAATACTCTTTGTAGAAAAACACTCATATCCTGGTTGTGCTGGGAGACAATTGGGGACCCTGGACCCTTGCTGAGTTCCTAGTGAAATGAGCCAGGCCAGTAACTGTGCCTAGACCCTACAGATTTGCATGTAATTCACCAGCCCTCTTTTTTGGGGTCTTCTTCATAGCCTGGTCACAATCTTACAGTAATCATTTGGAGTCAGGATAAAGCATTGACATGTATCTCTACTTGGCTCATGGGACTGCAATTGTTCTGGCTCTCAGTCATGGAAGAATAGCAGTAGGTATTTGCTTAGCTCAGGTCACTGCTCCCAGCTCTACAGGTAATGTCTTTTTTTTTTTTTTAATATGCTTAATCATGTGAGGTTGTTGTTGGTTTTTTTTTTTTTTTTAATACTTGCTGACATATGTGATGTGCAGACAACCGAGACTCCATCTTTCCTCTCAGCATTTCTGGAGAAAAAGTCACTATAACTTTCCAGACTAATGAAAACTGATAGCTCATTAGCTTGGTATCAGCAGACACAAGAGAATGTCATCAAGTTCCTGATATATGAGGCATCCTGCTTGGCAGATAGAATTCCACTGAGAGTCTATTTCAGATTCAATGGATCTGGCATACAGTATTCTCTCATGATCAACAGTTTAGAGTTTGAAGATGCTATTAATTACGACTGTCAACACTGTTGGATCACCCCCACAGTGAGACATAATAAACCACCAAGTTATGCAGTAGTGTTCCACACTGCAGTTCCAAATTGTTCTTATTGATGCATATATTGGATGAGAGCATGTCTCTGATGCAGTACTCATTGGCACACATTTTCAGAGCTTTCAATCCATCAGGAGAGAGGCATTTAGTGCTCCTTAGTGGGTGCAGAAGGACAGAACAAGGAAAAAGTGGCCAAAACCAATATGAAGCAAATTCCTTTTCCCTGTAAATTGCTTTCTCACCCTATACTATACAGAAACAACCAAAATTCTGAGAGAAAAAAGATAAACAAAACAAAATGCAAAAACAGAAGAAGCACATACACATAGAAAGACATACGTACATACATACACACAAAAATTATATAACCAAAATACATACTCAGAAACCATCGTATGTAAGTAAAAGACCATTGTGGAAAAAAAAAGCCCAAAGAAAGCATTATGAGACAGAACTGCCATGGACCACCCCAGTCGGGTATAGGAGACCCTGGGATGATGGTCCTTGAAAGCTAGGAGAGTAAGGATTTGGAGGTGACAAACAGAAAGAAACACAGAGGCAGTTTGAATCTGAGTATTTTGCAGCTCTCAAGCAAGGATCTTATACATAGAAAAAAATATTACATCTCCTATGAGATGTATACAGGAAAGCAGTCATCATTATCATTCAGCACAGTAAAGCACAAGAATCATCCAAGCAAATTAACTCTGAAAAGATATACTCAATAAATCACAAATAAAATAGGTAACATCATTATTATTATTTGACACAATAAAATTCATTCAAATATTACAACTCTGAAAGGATATATTCAGTGGAGCACTCATCCAAGGCTAGTGGCAGATCTCTAGGAGTAGGTTAATTAATCTTTAAAATCAACTATTATTTAATATCTAATACCAGATTTTCTATAAATCTTCAATGTATAAATTTGAAATATTCTAATTCTTTTTATTTCAGGCTTTCTTTACCATATACCAAAGTCCTCCTCCAATGATATGCGTGTAGCCATATGAGATATTATTGTAGGAAAAGATTTTATTTATCATAATAGTATTATGTAACTTTGCAAATGATTACAAAGTAAAGCATCAGTTTCCCTGGAGACAAGGTCATGTTAGTGACCCCATCTCAAGGGATGCTTTCTTACCCATTTTCTTTGCTTAAGATGTTAGCCTAGACTATCAGGAACATGTTGTAAATAAGGAAAGAAATAAAAGAAAATAAAACAGGTGAGTTGCCATGAGAACTGTGGCACAATGTTTTATTCTGGGCAAGGGTTCCACAACGAGTTACAAGAGGCCTCCTTCTTTTGAAGTTTTCGCTTCAGTCTGTAGAACTTGTCTCACAGATTCTACTGGGGATAATGTGGCACAGAATATCTTCAAAAGTACCTCTGGGTTCATTTTGACTTAACCATCTACTACTGTTGACCAAGTGGCCTACCCTTAATGGTGGTTTGTATACCCAGTAAAACTCCATCAGAGAAAAATAAATTTTCCTTTCTGAGTGGTTGTCAGTTGGAAACAGCTTCTAAATTAAATATGGGGCTTCTATCTACTTACTGTCTGTGAGAGGGATATTCCATTGCAATGTTCTTGGATCCCACGCTGGTTATCATAGGAGTAAAATCTGTTCCAGATGTACTGCCCCTGGATCTCACTCAAGTTACAAGTTACAAACTGGGATGCCTTGGAAAGGAAAAGCTTAGAAGCTCTTCTTAGTGTTTGTTAATACCAGGCTAGGCCCAGAAAGTGTTTCGGATTCTGTGTCCAGAGTTGTAGAGAGGAAGATGGAGAGTAAATTATCTGAATATCATGTCTCACACCTGACATAGGAAATATATATTAAATACACATTGCTAATCCCTGAATATACAAACAGCACATATGGTACCAGGATGCAAAAATCCCTAATACATTCCTCTCCTACCTGAAAATTTGAGCAGTAGTGTTGAGGTTAATTTATAAAACGGTGGCACCTGATCTGGATTGTCCTTAAGCTGCCACTATGTTCCCGACTAGACAAGGCCTGAGGACAAGAGCAGCTGCATGCTCCCACCACTGCTAGGCTCAGACCTTGGCTCAGGCTGGTCAGAAGCACTGGCCCTGGCACCCACAAGACACCATCATTGTGACTAAATTAGCCAATCCACCACACATTCCACAATGCTTGGCTGAGCCCAGATAAAACCTGCTATCCTGTCATACCTGGTAGAATGAAGGCTCTTAATACTTAGTGGTTATACAATTATCACATATATTTGGAAATGGTCAATTAACAATAGGCGACACAATTTGAATTATAAACCCAATTAACTAACCTAGATATGAATAACTGCCTTAGACTGCAGACATGTTCCACCATCTTCTCTCTCCTCCCCTCCTCCTAGCTCCTCCTCTTCCTCTCCCTCTCTTTCTCTTTGCTCCTCCCACATTAGCTCCTCCCCAATCACCATGCTTATTGCAAATTATGTAGCAGCAGCAAGAAACCATCCTGCTACATAATAGGAGTCCTATGATTAAGCAAAGATATTTTTTTTTTCTACTTTGTGTTCTGGCTAGCACTGACTCATACACACAGTAGGGCCATGCTATTAAGAACTCTTTCAGGTACTGGACTGTGTCATGGAAAAATGCAAATCATTAGAAGCAGAACAGGGCTCTTTAAAGCTTTAATATTGCCTATGCTCATCTCAGTGACTCAGCACAGAATGAGGCATTCATGACAGCCCCTCAAACCAAGAGTAGCACAGGTTTTCTTATAAAAAGAAGAAAAAAAAATGTTTTTTTTTGTGACTCAAAGAACACTTCTGGTTCCTTTACATTCTACATGTCTCTTGACATTAATTTGTCCATTAATGACAGTCACTGTCATTCTCATACAATCCCTCAAATCTGACGAAACCCTATTCTATTTTCATTGGTACGTATGAATTTACTAAGCAGAGGATTCCTTGCTGTTAGGTATATTTTCAGTGGTACTTTGGGATAAATGTTAAAAGAAATTGAAAATAAAACTTGAGGAATTATTGTTATGACTGAAAGGACAAATTTGTTATCCAGCTAAGCCTGACTCTGTCTATCAAGTCTCTGCCAAATTAGATCAATCAACCTCATCCAATATCAGGAACTTTCCCACTTTCCATCAAAACATAATGACCTTGCAATTGCACACACCTAATCCTGGTATTTTATAGATAGCTCAGGTTACTGATCCTGCTCTCCGTCCCCTCTTGACATACTCATTGTCTTAAGAAATTAAGAATCTCTTTAAGAGGTGACCCTTTAACCATTGGATATCATATATTCTTTGCCATATTTTACCATCACAAAATCTGTTCAGGCACCTAATGTAATACTATAGGACCATGAAAGGACAGCATGGTTTCTAGTTGAGCACTGGCTAGAGATGGACAGTGACCCAGCAGGTTTACCCATAAAGGACAGCATTCACTTTACATGCTCCCAGACTACTGCCTCCTGACATGAGGCCAAAAACCTCCATCAATCCAAGCCTTTCTGGAATGTAGGATAACCCTTTACAGCCCCTCCCAAAGAGAGTTCCTGGGATTCGATCATATAGCAAGATAGAGGCATGACTACAGATCACAGAGCCTCAAGACACCTCCATATTCATGAGATACCTTAAGGCCAGAGTGCATAGCCAATTAAACATTCCTTCCAGACCCTCCTTCTTGCAAAAGTTATTTAACTTCAGGCCTACCGTGAGAACATCTGGTACAGTTTCATCTACTTTCTGCCAAGACAATAAAGATTTTAAAACTATGGAATACCTCTTGTCTTTGGGGCACGTTGTGAGGAACCATGGAGAAGGCCTTCAACTACTGTGCCACCATCATATCTCCCGCCGAAGATTCCTCTACATTGCAGTCAGGGAGCGCACCAACTCAAGAGAGCTAGCTGAGCCAGCTGAGACCCAGCCAAGTGAATCACCATGACCAAGAGTCTCATTCTCTGAGGGCCATTACCAGAGCTCATCTTGTCCCGCTCCATGAGGTGTCTCAGACTGCATTCTCCCCATACCTGGAGCAAAGTCCTGCAGCTTCTCACAGCCCAATGTCTGCCTGGCACCGAGTTGAGTGAGCACAGTTGAATTCCTGCACTTCTACCCTCTGTGCTGGGGCTCCAGATGCCTGGGGCAGCAGACAAATAGGATCCACAACTCAGCCCAACAGGACCCATGTCCACACATATGCCACAGCCCCACAGAATACAACTCTTAATGACAGCTTCTCATTGAGAATGTCTTCATCTTGGAAGACCAGGATGAATACTGGGTTCATTTTCACACTTGGGGAGGGAGGTAACTATGCATATAATCATAAGGAACAGCTACCAGGCTCTGAGCTCCACTAAATGTTTATACTGGAAGGAAAAGCTGGGAAGTTCCATGGGATGTTTAAGGAGGTCCAATGGTGGTACCAGAATACAAAAATCATAAACTGATGATGAATTCCATAAGGTGATAGTTTATGGTTTCAAGCACCTTCTGAGACAACCTGGTTATGTGAAAGAGTTCAAACTCTATTCTATTTCTCTCATGGAAATGGCTGCATTTTACTGTTGAACCACATACAAATACATCACACATGGAACAAAACTCAAGGACTAGAAATGACCGAGTAAATATACATGAATATGAGACTTAGGGAAGTAGAGATTTTTAGGAGAAAAAGTGTTTAGTTCCTACAAAGTTGTACACACAAGAAACATAGGTCGAAATATCTGGAAAGATGAAAAGGAAGTTGGAAAATTATGTGATTATAGTATAATTTCAAAAAATGTTTATCATAAAACTCAATTCAAGTCTTACATCTTCTTCAAGATCAAAGGAATCACTAAACTTGAAAATAAGATAATAAAAAGATCCATATTTAAATATATAAAAAACAGTCATATTGGTTTTAGGACCATAATCTATACTTGACAATCTGTCTCTCTCTTGGAAATCCAAAATGGGCAACTCTAGGTGGTGAGGAAGCTCAGGGAAGTCTCTACACAGTAACTTCACATTCAGATAAAATGTAAGACCTTCAACAGAGACCTGCTGTTTCCATTGTTGTTCTTATGACAATACAGGATCCAAAAGGTTATGGAAACAAAACAGTAAATCTTAAAAAATGTTTGTGTCTGATCCTCATTTGAGCTATTTAGAACTTAGTGCCAATGAAAGCCAGAATATCACTTGATTTAGCCAAGATGATCTACAAGGCCATGTGTCTTTAGAGACTCACAATCTACTTAGCCGTACTTCAATATGTTATAATGAAGCTTTCATGCAAGCTATTAAAATTAAAATGATATTGTCAATGAGAGTTATCAACATTTGTGCCACAACAGACTACATCTTATGTCTTTTGTGAGATTTTGTGCTTCTCAACTTACTTTGTTATTCCACTCAGAGGTTCAGCAGAGTGATAATTTTCTTTCATATTGGGCCCAAAATATTGCATTTCAATAGAAATTTGATTTCAAATCCTAAGTGTTTACCTTTTACTGCACATTTTTGTGCAGTATTAGTATTTTCTCTTAATTCTAAGTAGCAGCAGCAATGTTCAACTAACAGGTAGCTACCAGCATCAATAGTGTGTTATCCTTTAAAATCTTCATTGGATATGCAACCTTTTGTTGTACTAGGGATTTATATTAAATGACTTTGACACAACTTTTACCATAAAAATTCTACACTATTTTAGCTAGTTATAATATCATTGTAAGGGAGTATTTAGTATCTTTGAATGTGGACATAATATACTCAGGAGAATTAATACACTTAAAATACTTTTGTAGCTGTGTTTAAAACTTTCTTGTTAATGTTTCTGTAATTAATGATTGCATGAATTGTAGTGTGTGTGCATGTGTGTGGCTGCATGGACATTATTCCTTCTCATGTTTCTGACATCTGGGAGTAAAGAAGAGCTCCAGTCTGCAATTTTCAGCAAATGAGGTGTTCATAAAGCCCATGACTATTTGGCAATGGTCACTGTGAATGTAGCTTTTCCTCTAGCCTCCAAAACAAAGTACACGGTCTTCATTTTGGTTATCTCACCAGAAGAGGGCAACACTGACACATATCTCTCTAGTAAATATCTCCAGACTATGGAGCAGTATCACAATAATATTCATTCCTGGGCACTACTGATAAATTAAGCCCAAAGATGTAGAAAGAGGAAAACGAGAAACAAATGTAGTATCATCAACAATCCAGACTGAAGTCTTCTATTTTAGCCTCAATCCAGTTTCCTGGTTGGCCTTCCATTCCCCCTTGCAGGCTGGAAGCCATCTTGTTTTCCTAAAGCATTTTTCTTTCACTCTTAGGATATAGAAAACTTTATTGCTTTGCTACCACTTGTACATATGCCTCATCTCTTTGACCATGTTTAACCTTTGTATCCTTGGCTGCTCTCAATAAATAATGACCCAAAAAAGAAGAAGAAGAAAGAAAGAAAGAAAAGAAAGAAAGAAAGAAAAGAAAGAAAGAAAGAGAAAGAAAGAAAGAAAGGAGCAAAGAAAGAAAAAAACAAAAAAAGAAAATGAACAGTCCCTAGGTAACTGATCCACATGAACCCCAAGAAGATCTCTAAATGCCTGCTCAGTCTTTTAGAGTTACTAGAACTGACCATACCCAGAGTTTTCCTACTGAACCTGGTGATCCAGCAAGTCCACTGTCTTTAGAAAAGTGGAACAAGCCTTCTCAGGCTTCTAGCAACAGACTTCCCTGGTTCAGGAGAAGTGCCATTTTCACTGGCAGCTGGTTATAGTCATAGTACCACAGTTGACTGGAGGGAACTGAATTAACATGAAGGTTAAATTTGGATGTCCCAGGGGATGGAAAGATGGCTTAACAGATAAGAGCATTTGTTGTTCTTGTAGAAAACGTGTTCAATTGCCAATATACACACAATGGATTACAACCACTCATAACTTCAGTTCCATGGAATCTAAAGCCCTCTTCTGACTTCATTGGGAACCAACATCCACATGGTGAACATGTAGACAAAATATTTATAAAATAAATAAATCTAAATCAATTAATGGAAAAATCGTTTAGCTCTGATTTTCAGTAGGTCAAAGATAATTATTATTATGCTTTTGGAAGCCTCTTTAAAAAAAAACTCTATTTTCAAAATTGACCTAATAGAGATATCCAGTCCTTTCTCTACAAGGAGGCTTATTGACTAAGGGGTGTGTTTGCTTGCTTTATTTTATACCACAGATGATTTAGTACTCTTGCAGTTAAATTATAAAATTTGTCTTCACAAAAATAATGAAAGATCATTCATTTTTAAGGGACAATAAAACTAGCAAATAACTATTAAACACAAAAAATGAAACATGAGATCCTGGGACACTGTGAAGAAAAAGCAGTCATTTACTTAGAATTGAGTGATCAGAAAAATATACTTAACAACTCATTTGATTCAATAATTTTTACGTCAATTTCTCTCAATGTGTGCACCTATTCACAAATTCGATTATTTTTCCTAACTTTTGATACACTATCGAAGAAGTTTTTAATGAAGGGAGGAATGTAGGTTGTGTTCTTAAAGGATTTCTAGAGAGATCCCCAACTCCCTCGAGGACTCTGTTTAACTTCAAAGTTTATAGAAACATAATTAAAATTTGCTATAAGAAAAAGAATATTTTTATCAAACTTGTACAAGAATTTTTAGATTCAGTAGCTGTAACACTTTAATAATTGTAGAATAATTATTTAATAAAAAGTGTGTTCAAATGATCCCAGATAATAATATGGTACAACCCAAAAAGTAACAGCATAGTGCATATTGATAGCATAGTGCAGGGTGGTTCTTCAGATGAGTATGTCTTCATGACCTCCACCCCAGCGTTCACTCAAATTCGGCATGGGTCCAGGACAAATGATAGTTATTACAAAATTGGTCCTTCTATTTCCATTCATACTGCTCAGTAGATAATGCCTGACTTAGAGAATCAAATTATTCTTTCTGTCTCATTATCCTTTTTTTTTTTTTTCTGATCATAGTGTCAAAGGGAGAAATTGAGCTCAATCAGTCTCCAGTATCCATAACTGCATCTCGAGGAGAGAATGTCACCATCACCTGCAGTGCCAGCTCAAGTATAAGTTCCAATTACTTGCACTGGTACCAGAAGAAGCCAGGCTCCTCCCCTAAACTCTTGATTTATAGGACATCCATCCTGGCTTCAGGAATCCTAGACACCTTGAGTGGCAGTGGTTCTGGGACCTCTTACACTCTGACAATCAGCTGCATGCAGGATGAAATTGCTGCCACTTACTATTGTCATCAGGGGAGTAATAGCCCACGACACAGTTCTACAGACTGAAACAAAAAGCTTCATCTCCCAGCTGCTTCCTCCTAGAAATAAAATGATGCTATGCGTTTGCTTGACATGTGGTAGAGTCTCCCAAGTTGTCTTTAATGGAGTATTAATATTGTTTGGAGATTTTTTACTTTCCCCACTTTTATTATTCCTTATATCTAAACTTTTTATAAGATTTGTTACCTCTAGCAATCATCTTAGTTGTTTTCAGGATGAAAGACTTGCTCATGGACATATGTCTGGTATGCCAGCTGACTAAATTGAGCTAGGGTGCAAAAAGGTACAGCGCAAAAATATTGTCATCTTGACCACTTTCAAATCAAGACCAAATATACTATCTAAATAGTCCTATCATGCTTAAGGAAATAAGAGCAGTCATTAAATATTTGCAACCAATAAATCTCAAGGCCAGATTGTTTTAGTGCAGGACTATATCAGACTTTCAAAAATGAGCAAATAGCAATACTTCTCAAACTATTCCACACAATAGAAATAGAAGGAACATAGCCAAATTCATTCTATGAGGCCACAGTCACAATGATACCTAAACATAAAGACTCAACAAAGAAAGTGAATTTCAGATCAATATCTCTTATTGAACAAGGGCACAAAAATGCTCAATGAAATTCTTGCAAACTGAATCCAAGAACCCATCAAAAACATTATTCATCATGATCAATATACAAAAATCTATCAAAGTAATCCACCATATAAATAAACTGAAGAAAAAATTCATTAGACTATCTTATTCAATGCTGAAAAATCCTTTGTCAAAATCTAACACCCCTTCATGTTAAAAATTTTGGAGAGAACAGAGATTCAAGGCATATAGAGAAAGAACCTGAAGAGGCTTCCTGTAGACAGGAAGGACCCCCAGTGAAGGAATATGGACAAAAACCTACTGACAAAACTTTGCACCAAAAAATATACCAACTAAAAGACATGCAGGGACAAAGATGAAACAGAGATCAGGGGAATGACTAACCAATAACCAATAGAACTTGAGTCTAAACCCATGTATAATCACCAAACCCTGACATAGCTAATGATACTCTGTTATGCTTGTAGACAGGAAACAGGCATAACTTTCCCTCTGAGAGGCTCCATCAGCTGCTGGCTGAAACAGATTGAGAAACACACAGCCAAATATTATAGGGAGCTGGGGTGTTTTATGGAAGAGTTGGAGAAGGACTGAAAACACTGAAACTAATAGTAATTTCACCAGAAGACCAGCAAATTCAACTCCCAGGAAGATCTGGGGGACTTGAGATAACAACAAAACCATACACTAGCTTCCCTGAGGACCCTGGCACACATGAAGCAGATTTGTAGCTCGGTCTGCATGTGGATGTCCCAACAACTGGAGTGGGAGCTGTTCCTAAAACTGTTGCTTGTCTCTGGAATATGTTCCCCAACTGGGCTCCATTGTATCTTCTCTGTGGAAGAGAATTCATTTTACCCTCTAGAGACTTTATTCCAGGCTGCAGGGATACTCAGAAGAACCCAACCATCTCATAGGAGAAGAGATTGGGGGAATGGAGGGAGGTATTCTGTGAAATGGGGGCCAGGAGAGAGGGAGCATCAATCAGGATGTCAAATAAATGAATGAATTAATTAAAAAATAAATAAACAAATAAACGAAAAATTGTCTTCTCAGATATATGCAACTTCCTTACTGTATTACCCTGTAAAATAAAACTCAAAAAGCAGATCACATACTGACAACACAAAGTGGCACAGGATATATATTGCAGTTCCAAAGGAGAGCATAGTGAAGAAATACTGAACCAAAGCAAAATTGAAAACTGTCTGGGAAATTTTGCAACTCTCCATCTCCATGTCTGATGTCCTCTTCAGATTTGAACCATCTTCAAATTTCTAACACTTTCAGCTTTGTGGACTGCAAGCCCTTTTTCTCTTGTGCTGGTTCCAATCTGTTTTAGCAGAGATTCTTGGCTGCTTTCCCACAGCTCTGTGGTCTTCAAATTTTTGGACTCTCCAAAGCAATCCCAGCTTTATATTAAGAGCTTCACAGAGTGGCCTCTCTGAGCCTCACTACAGAGACACCCTTGTCAAACACCTGCCTTTAGCAGGTTTCCTTAGTCATGGAGGGAGATTCCACATTCCCTTTCTTCTATCCTTGACTCTAAAGCCATGAGTCAGAGTGACATGGCTGAAGGATTCAAATTATTCTACTTGCTGGGATTGGACTATAGTCCTGTGTTTCATTCACACCTTCAATCGCTTTCTGTTTTGATGGTTACCTCTATTGTCTATGTTTGGCAGTCCTGGAACTCACTTTGTAGACTCAGCTTAGCCTCGAATTGAGACACATGCTTGTTTTTGTTCTCCTGAATGCTAGTATTAAAGATGTGTACAACTATGCCTGGACAAAAGCTGTACTTTAAGCCTCTTAACCTATTCCATCTATTTTCTCTCTTTACTCTCTCTTCCCTACTACTACTTTTAGTCTCCTGATACACAATAGAATTAAAATCTCTTCACTTCTGCGAGAATGCACAGAAAGTGTTTGATGCAGAGAGGGTTCTTGTAGTAGGATCATTTTTATGGTTTTACATGCAGATCTGCTTTTTCTCTGTCATCTTTCAGGAATAAAGACACAGAGAACCTTGTGACTAAGTTGGGAAGTAGCACTGTTTACATAGAATATCCAAAGCCTATAAAATATTAGTCTGCTTAAAAATATAATTTAATAATGCATATACTATATTTTCACTAAAGTATAATATGTACATTTATAAAAATATAATAATGGACCACCACCATTTTATGTAATTTAAAAATATCTCTGGACCCTTCCAGGGCCCTGTGTCACTAAGCTTCAGAGTAGAACTGGTTTCCCCTAACCCAGAAAGAAACAAACTCTATTTGCTGTGATAAGCTTTTTCTCTCACCTAGGACAAATTAATATGGAATCAATGAAGTGAATAAATTTACCATGAGAACTGCTTTGTCAAGAATATCATAGCTCAGCAATGGAAGAAATCCCTAAATGATGAATATGGCAATCACTCAGATTAAAGTATACAACCTATTAAACAGAACATGCCAACCTAACATAGATGTCTTGTTAAAGTATAGACAATCACTAGTGCTCATAAATTATAGACTAGTATTTCATATTTCCAACAATCTACATCAGAAGAAAATTAGAGGTCTTTTGGTGAACTTGAGTAATAAGACTTTAATCTCTTAATGAAAATTAGGTTATCTCTGTATTTGTTCATTTTAATTAATCTGTTAATTCACATTGGAAGTATATTCCATGCAGCTTTTCTTTTTCTGATAATGTGAGTTAATTAAGTCTTCATTTTTGTGTGTTTTTTTTACTATGATTCTATACTTACTGATAATACTTCCAAGAGCATGTTTATATAATATGAATCTATCCCTTATCTACAGTTATTTGAAAATTTAGTAATATCAACTATACTATATTTTCTGTTGTTAAAACAAATAGTAGTTCAGACTTCTGAATCTCTCTGAAAACAGAATAGTTAGACAGCTAGACATACTGGATAGAGAGCTCTGTATTGTGAAACAATAGCTGAGTGTACTGGTTAGTATCTACTTCAAACTTCAAGAGCACCCAAGACACTTAAAAGTTTTTACAGATATTCTAATATCATGTATTGAACTTATCACTTTAAATCCTTAGGGAGGCTTCTGTTTTCTTTCATGAATCCCAATTGATATCTAGTTGTGTCAGATTTGCAAACTCCTGTTATTAATGAAACATGAGAGGGATGACATCTAAAATTGTGATGGTATGGTTGAGAGTGGTGTGCATATCAATCTCTGATGCCATTCACAAAATCCTCCAAGTGACCCTCAAATCCTGGTTGCATCTGAGAAATGCTGCCATCCAATAAAAGAAAAAGCAAAAGTCTGGACAGTTTACATTCTCACTTTTCCTTCGATGAGTGATTTTTGTCATTACTTGTATCACCATGGTACAACATATAATCTTGCTGACAGTAGTAAGCTGCAATATTGCCAAGCTCCAGGCTGCTGATGATAAAGGAAACATCTGTCCCTGACCACTGCCGTGGAACCTGGAGGAAACACCTGGTTGCAAGTGGAAGCATTATAGATTTGGAGCTTTGGAACTTCCCCTGGTTTCCATTGGTACCAAACCATATAATTTTTAATATCTTCATTGGCTCTACAAATGATGGTGACTCTGTCTCCCAGAGATGCAGATAAGAGGATGGAGACTGTGTAAACTGAATGTCACTTCAGGCACCTGAATTTGAAAAATTAAAAGCAAAAACACATGCAATCAATAATGACAGTATTATCATCTAAGCCAAGCAACATTAGCCACTGTCTTTTGAGAAATTTTACAATTCTTATCCTCCTTACTTGTGAAGCAGAGTATCATCAGCCCCAGGAATAGAGCAAAGATATTCATCTTCATATTGTATTACAGGTGATGTGAATAGAACCCTGTGGAAGTAGTGGCCACTCCTTTAAAATATACTCAAGGCAGTGGGCTGTGCATTAGGTACATGCAAATCATCCAGAGCTGGCCAGAAACTAAGGACTAGTGCAGAAATAGCTCATTTCTTTAAAATCTCAGAGTTTTCATCGCTACCACAGCAGCACAGTTAACATTGTTCCTTCTAGCTGATGGCTCATGTACAGGATATTTCTATTATCTGTGAGTGTTCAATCTGTTTGATTGCACTCCTCTAAGAAACTGCAAGGAAGTTTTCAGACTCCTCCCATTTGGTACTCTTCAGTATTACTGAGATCACAGAGACTTCCTCTGGGGTACAAATTCATCACATTTTTACTGTGAAATTCAAGTGAAAATCAGTCTTGAGCATCATGGTTTGTAAGGAAGGGCACAATCTATGATGCCTAAGCTGTTGTCTTTAAGTAATTTTCTATTCAGTATTACTTAGACTCTTTAATTCTGCTATTGTTATTTAAAGTCAAGTATATCTTGATTTCCCTTCTGAAGCATGAAATCTTTCTCCCTATCTCTGATTTCTGTTAAACATATCCTTTCATGGTGTTCTTAGATGCTTGATGGTATTGGCTTCCTTCAACTCAAACTATTGTTTAAACAAGAAGACTTTCCTTTACCAAATCATTCACTCTTTTGAAGCAGTTCTACTCATTAAAGTTGCACATCTTAAAACAATAAATCTTATCCAGTTGATGAGAGAATACAGCTTTGAATGACTGATTAGGACAATGCATAGATTTCACATTTATTATCTATTGTATTTTTACTTAAATTATAGATATTCAATTTGATTTTGAAGTTAACATTGAATGCTGTTTCAAAAACAAGAAATACAGTGAAGTCTTGTACTATATTTAAGAAAACACATGTCATTAATTTTTACATATATTTATTTTAAATTTATAATACAATGATTTAATTTCATAAATACAGGGTTATCCTATTATAATAAAATCACCCATTGCCATGCGTTGCTCAAGAAGAAGACACAATACTCAGCAGACAACCGTGTAAGTCACATGCTGCAAAAGTGAAGATTCTTTTCTGCTAAGGGTATGGAGGGTAATGGAATATATGACAACAAATAAAAGGGTGGTGCTGAGTGTGGATAGATACAGTTGTGAACATGGCACAGAAATATTGATTTTCAACAGGCAAGATGGATATAAACTAAGCCAAATATTTATGAAAATGTCCCAAGAAAACCTGTTGGTTTATTTGCTAATCAAATGTTTAAATATTGCAACATTTTTAAACAAGCTGTGTCTGCCTACTACTGAGAACTTATATATTTTACTGGAGACTTTTTCAGTAGTTGACAAAAATAAATGATAATATGCATAATGTTTATCAATTTATTTATTTATTTGAATAAAAAAATAGAAGCTACAAAATCATGGAGCAATTACAGAAATTATGTGTGGATTAATGAAAGTACTATGTTAACATTATATTATAGTAGATATAAATTATCAAAGAAAATGTATCTTAGCAGATATCATTATAGTGTTTTGATACTTTGATACTTCATCATTATTATTTTGATAAATAAAATAATAATTATAAAATCATTAGCTAATATATACTAGAACAGATTCATAAACTGATCCATTAATAAAACAAAAATTAGAATAGTATCATACAGAAGCTAGAACCTTCTACACTTTTGTGTGTAATTCTTACTACACAGGACTAAAAGGAGCATGTGTGTCTGAAATTTAATAGTAACAAATTTAATGCTAACTACCATACAGACAATAATAACACTGTAAAGGTATATACTGGTGTTAATATGGAAGTCCACAAAAAGCTGTATGGATCTGAATTTTTTTCTCTTCTGTAACATAAAAAGAAAAACAAAGGATGATTAAATGTGAACCTACATTGATGGGAGGAACAAATGGACTTTGCTAGAGAGAATTTCTAAATAGGAAGAGATGCAGCTGTGCTGGAGCAAAGTGCTTTCATACTATTGAATCTAAGTTGGTATTAAAAAAATGCAATCATTATACATTAAATAATACTTGTGATATGCAAGGAAACTAGTAAGAGGGGAAAAGAACATGAAAGTAAGTGAATCAAATCTGGAAGATTTTTAGTACAGAGTAAACGGAATAGCTGAGAAGGAAACTTGATGTAACACACAAAGACTGGAGATACTATTATAACAACAAACAGTGGACAGTGGAAGTAGCTCATACTGTGTTATCAACTACAAAATAGTAGAAATTGACTAGACCTTCCAATTAAGTACAGATTTGGTGTCATAATATATTTCAAATAATCATATTTGCCATCTCTGACAGATTGACTTTGCAACTTAAGAAGAATATATTAAAATACAAAGATAGAAAAGGACATTTCAGACAAGGTCCACACAAAAAATCTGAGTGAATGTTAATCTAAAGCATAAGGAATATAAATCACAAAGCTTTCAAAATAGAAAGAGTGCTATTGTGTCCCTTCATATATGTGTAAAGGGTCAATTAATTTATTTATTTAGATTATAAAACCTATTACATTTTTTTATACATTGCTGTGGTATATGCTGTGGTCAGAGGTAGAAAACAATTAGTGGGAGTCAATTTTATCTTTCACCATATAGGTCCTTGGGATAGATTTCGATTCATCAGACATGTTGGCAATTACATTTATGAATTGAGCCTTCTTTTCACTCTAGAAATGAAAGATTTTCGAATGATACTATAAATAAAATATAACAGTTACAAATTAAAGTATTCAGATAAGCTCTGATGTATTGTAAAATAAAACCTGAAATACTTTAAGGAAAAAAGAGTTCCATAAGAGTGGTTTAATATTCAGTACCTATTTTCAATAATGTATGAAACAGATTATTAGACATCTAAAATGAAGAAGACTTGTCACAGCCGTTAAGCATGATGGCTGCTCTTGCAGAGGACTAGAGGTTGGTTCCTAGCACCCATGTCAGTTTGTTCACAAAACTCTAACTTGACTTCCAGGGGATCTGTTGCTTCTTCTGTCCTCCTTAGGTACTCAACTAACATGAACAAACAGACGAAGACACTTGCAAATACACATAAATTTAATGTTAAAAGTATAATCATGTGCCTAGAAAGATAGCTCAGAGGTTAAATACATGAATGGCTCTGTGGAAGACCTGAATTCAATGTCAGCACCCCTATCTGGTGCAGGGCAATTTTTTTAATCCAACCCCTGGCCTCCTCATGTACATTCACTCCTGTGTACAGCACACACAGATACAGAGAAACAGAATATTTTAAAAATACAAAAACTAAATCTTAAAGATTAAAATGAAAAGTTATAAGGAAACAAAAGACTTAAGTAATATAATGGCTTAAAAACAATTTGAAACATTCTAAACTTTCATCAAAAAGAGGAATGATATTTAATTAAAAAATAATGAGGAACAATATTCAATTCAAAGATATATTAACAGTCTCCCTAACATATTATTTCACAAACAATTTATATTACATTATAAAAGCACAAAATCACCAAGTATTATAGAGCATGCTTGTAGTCCAGGTACTTGAGAAGTTCTGACTTTTTTTACAAAGAATTCAATACCACCTTCAGCAACATAACAATCCTGCTTTTTAATCAAAACACTACACAAAATTAAGTTTTGAAAATACTTCTTCTGAATCTAATAAAATGAAAAATAAATATTACCAACAAGGGTGTGGAATTAAAACTATTATCAGACTATCTACTAGCTATTTTTCACTGACCTTTGTTGATCTGTGTCTGCAAACCTGGAATTGGGAACCTTAAAGAATGGAAAAGACTACAGTGTAATGTTGTAGACAACCTTTTTCTGGTTTCACTATGAATGTAAACAGTAATGGCAACACACAAAACAAATCATTGATCCAAAGAAGATTGCTTTAATTAAAAAAAAAAAAAACCTGCTCAGAAAACACATAAATGAACACCAGTAAAAACAAAGGATATATTAATAGATTAACCCTTTCCCAAAACAATCAAGAGAACAAAATGCAACCCCTCTAAAAGGGCCACTGCCTTTTTTGCCAGAGCATCTCTCACAGTTCCTCAAAGCATAGTTAACTATGCATCAGTCTTTTGATCATACCCTGACACCTACCACTCTAAGCAATTTATACAGGTAATGTAATCAATATTAAATTTATGTTTTTCAAAAAATTCCCTTTGCATGTGGAGGGCTCTGATTTGGAGAAGTTAGAAAACTACGATAAAAAAATGAACCCCATCGGAAAAACAACAACATCAACCAACCATACCCCCCCCCAAAGCTCCCAGGGACTAAACCACCAACCAAAGAGTACACATGGGGGAACAATGGCTCCAACTCAATATGTAGTAGATGGCCTTATTGGACATCGCTGGGAGGGGAGTCCCTTGGTCCTGTGTAGGCTTAAGGTCACATGGTGGAGGAATGCTTGGGAGCTGAGGCAATCGTGGGTGAGCAGGTGGGAGAGCACCCTCATAGAGACAGGGAAAGAGTGGAGGGTATATGGGGCTTGTAGAGGGGAAACTGGGAAGGGGAATAACATTTGAAATATCAGTAAATAAAATAACAATTTAAAAAAAGAAAGCTACTTGAGTATGGCTCTGTGAGCAAGCAAGCAGGCAGCATTCTCTACAGTTTTTTCAGTGCTTCCTTTGTTGTGAAAGGAGTCCTTGTCCTGACTTCTCTCAATGTGACTCAGGAAGCCTAGACCTTTTGGGAGAAAACACTGTATTCTAACTTAACATCATAGTTTTCAATTTTTCTATAATTATTCTCCATGACTACAAGAGCACCTTTGCCAGCTTCTTAACCTAATTACCTGTGTTAAAACATTTCCATGTAGCATCACCAATGACACCTACACTCAGATACTTCAGGTACAAAAACCTTTGTCCTTGAGAAACCATGGGTAACATTGTCATGTTTGCACATTTTTTTGCTGAGAAGGTGGATACTGAGGTGCACGGGGACATTCACAAGCACTTCACCAAATCTTACCAGTGAGTCAGAACCTGACTGTGCCTTAGAAATGCTATCAGCTTGGAAGCCTAGCTGAGGCAGCACAACCTCAGACATCTATTTCTAAGGAAAAAAATGTCATTTCTGTATTTGCTGCAAGAAGTATTGAACAATGCTGACAGTAAAAATTTGCAATATCTTCAGGATCCAAGCTCTCTATATAATAATACATACCAGACCAAATTAAATTGAACTTAGTTGAAATTCATGATTGAAAACTGGACATATTATAGTTCAGAGCTTATTAGCTGCCCTGGTTTCTGCTAGTACCAGTGTATGTAATTGTTAATGTCTTTACTTACAAAGCAAGTGATAGTGACTTTGCCTCCTAGAGGTACAGACAAGGATTGTGACTGGGTCATCTGGATGGCAGATTGTGGTTCTGAGACTGGGATATTAGAAACAAATATCCTCATAATTCATGATACTATGGCAGAAGTTTTCTCAAATATCAATGAGGTGATTTGAGAAAACAAATGAGAGTCAACACTTCTTACCTAAAAGCCAGAGGATGTGATACCCCAGGAATTATGAAAGGACTCTCCTGTCCATACTGTATCCTAAGTGAGACTACTCTAAAATCATGGGCAGCCTTTCAAGAAGGACTCAGTGAAGTGGTTTATCCTTTGGACACATGCAAATGAGGAGGGTCCACTGGGAAGCAAGCACAGCTGCAGAACTTTCATCTAAATTTCCCAATAAAGACTCTTGTTTCTAAGGGACTTCATTTTTACCAGAGAAATATAGATTTCATGGCCAAAATGTGCTTACATGTGTGATTCCAAGACTAGAATCTAGTCTATGAGCAGTGTATTATTTCAATCTTTTCTAGGTACGATATGTGTTTCCTTGCTTACATTCCACGTTCCCTGAATCTCTAACAAAGTCTACAAACTCCTTTTGTTTCTCCCAGTTTTTATTACTGAGATTATGGATAACTCATCTTTGCAATAATTACTTCATATCTATTGTGTGAATTTGAAATGTGAAACAGTCATGTGCAACACAGACTCTAAAGAAGGGAAGGATGTGTCATACCTAAACTTTTATGTCTAATTAAACAATATGATTCCTCTATTTACAGTTCTTTTGTTTCACTAAATCTGTCATGCCTAGGAAAGGTTATAATAGTCTGAAGTCTTTGAGCTACCTTGCAAGCTCTATTTATAATTAAAAGTAGCTATGTGAGGTGTTTCCTGCATGCCTCTAGTTACAGGATTCTCTACACACTCTTTATTTTCATTCATTTGTTTGTTTATTCACTTTACACCCAGATCACACTCCTAACTCAAGCCATTCTTCACAGGAGTTTAGATCTCTCATCATCTAGCTATTTATACTATTAAATCCAATGTGATTCCAAAACCTGCACTTTATACCATCATCAAATCGCTCAAGCTACACATAATTCTTAATGACTGAGTTTACAGAAACATATAATAAGCTTTATTGTTAATGAAGATTATATTTAAATCATAATTATATTTTTAATATTTGTTGAAATGATAGGAAAAATAGAAATTAATTTTCAAAATACTTCCCTGGTTGGCATACTTCTAATTCATAGGAATTTAGGAGGTTGTAATCTTACTCTATATGGCAGATACATGTTCATGAATAGAATGTGTTCACAGGAATTATCACACTTTTGCAGATGTGTTTTAACAATTTTTACTCAATAATTTAATGCTTCCAGAGAACAAGAGGTAGAATTTATGTGTGTGGTCATACACATACAATTCTATCATAATATCATGTCACTCACTAAGAAAATTCCTGCTTAAACACTTTCATAATTATAATTATTTCTTGTGGTTCTCACTGTCTACCTCCCACAGCATTTCTTCTAGTTTGTAGCTTAGAAATTTACATAACACTTTTGTTAATTTTTCCATTTATCCAGAAAGTGGAGCAAGCAACCTACATTTATTTAGTGAATGACATCATGACAAAACCAGAATTATTGAAAATTGAGAAATATTAGATCCATGTATATAGGCTTCTGATTCACATTCCAAATCTAAATATCCCCTTTTCAGGGTAACTTATGGTATATTAATTAACACCCAGTAAGTGAAACTTGGCAATTCTGAAAATTGACTGTCTTTACCAAACCAAAATAAGCCTCTTCAAGACTCTGACTCTTTAAATTATCATCACAATTAGGGTACAGTCAGCTGAGACCTATCTGCAAACCACCCCCTCAAAAAAGATATTGATGACAGTACACTTGATACCCTGATAGGAAACGTGAATTCTGAGCACTGTTAGAACTTTTCATCTAGAAACTGACTTTAGAAAGTAGCTTCTACCAAGAGTACAGCAACCCAGCCTGGAAATCTGCTCAACAATAGTGAAGGTTCTGTTCAATAAGCAGAATGCGAATGTCAGAGTGATAAGGCAGGAGCTATTTCATCTTATATCAAGTCATTTATTCAACCAGCCCTACAGGCCTGAATTTCTCTAAACAACTGTCATTTTACTGATAGATTTTCTTGTGTCAATTTCTGTTTGAGTTTTGATTACTAAATGCTTTCTTGAGACTGTAGACTGAAGATCTTTAGATCATTGAATAGTCTCCTAGCTGTAAATGCATGGTGTGTACACATTCATTAATTTTTTTAACAATATTTGATCAGTTATGTTCTTATAAATACAAGGAATATCAAATCTTGTAGTTTCATCATTGGATTAAAAGTAGGCATATTTGGAAATACACATTATACTTAACACTGTATAGCATAATCCAAAGCAAAAAAACCCAGCCTTTCCAAAGATATTGCTGATACATTCAGATGTGACTTTCCATTGAATCTAACAATGCTGGATCCAAGGGACCTTGTGCCTCTGACTCTCATTCAGGTGCTGTGCCAGAGGAGCAAGGATCATAAGGAGCCAACATTTTGAGTCTGGGGTAATGAGCATGCAGGATTGGAGGAGTTCATAGAGAACAGTGAAACAGTCCATCCTCAGCCTCCCACTGTGAGAAGACACATTGGAATGACAGCTGGCTCTGTGACCAGAAATTTGATTGTGGATTCTGAACTGAAACTCGATTGACAGAAATGTGAGACCAGGCCTTTGTGCTGTCTACTACACTCTTTAGATGGAAGCTGTATTGAGAGTTTTATATACTTTTAAAACTAATGAACTTCACCTCTTTAGAAATGACATATAAGGTATTCATCACTGAAATTATGTGTATTAAAAACTTGATATATTTATCATTAATTATTCTTTATCTAACATGAAGGTCAAATTTACTGATATTATGTTTTATTATATTTTAGCTAATAAATAAATAAATACATAAATTCTGAGTAAGATTGGTACTAATTTTTCCACTGTTATTAAGATCCAATGAATGGCTGTTTCAATTTAAAATGAGTGTCATTCTGCTTATACTACACGCTAGTTCACAACATAACAAGGAAGATGACAAGAGCTTCGTAGTAGAATGCTCTATCATGATCAAGTCATGGCTCTATTCCTACAATAACAACAAAATCAATATTTTAAAATAGATTGTGTGTGGAGACTTGCTAGAATGTACTAGAGACCTGGGAGTTGAGAGACTCTCAGAACTCAAAGGGAGGGAACTTAGATGAAATCCCATAGAGTAGGGAGAGGGAAATTGTAGAGCCCACCTCCACTAGAAAGATGGGCATCAAGTAGAGGGATGGGGTTGCCTTCCCAAAGTCAAAAACTATGACCCAAAATTTTTCCTGTCTGAAAGAACTGTAGGGACAAAAATGGAGAAGAGCCTGAGGAAAAGGAGGTCCAGTGACAGAAAAAATTGTGATCCAGCTCAATGGGAGGCCTCAAGGCCTGACATTATTACTGATATTATGATGTGCTTACAAACAGGAACCTAGCATGGCTGCCCTCTGAAAGGCCTAACAAGCAGCTGAAAGAGTTAGATGGAGATATTTACTCCCAACCAATGGACAGAAGCTGGTGAATCCTGTGGTTGAATTAGGAAAAAGATGGAAGAAGTTGAGGAGAGGGCTGACTCTATAGGAAGTCCAGCAGTGTCAACGAACCTGGATCCCCTAGATCTCTTAGACACTGCGCCACCATACAGACAGCATACATCAGCTGATATATGAGCCCCCTCAACATGTATACAGCAGAGGACTACCAGATCTGCACTTAGAAAAGATGTGTTTAACCATCAATAAACCTGGGGCCCCAGGGAATGAGGAGGTCTAGTGGGGTGGGGTTGGGGATATTCTCCTGGAGACAGAGGGATGAGGTATGGGATGGGAAACAGTCATAGTGGGGACCTAGAAAATAGAAAATCTGGACTGTAAAAATAGATAAAGAATGAAGAAAAAATAAAACGATATAAAATAATGTAGAATATTTTTCTTATCAATGTAAAAGTCATCATCACACCTTACAAATAGCTTTCCTTCATTTTACCATGCATGTTGTGAGTTTTTCAACTTATACCTTTGTCATTTTACAGAGTTCATAGTATAGAACCACGCTATGTTCTGTATTATCAGGAGCCATCTAGGATAGGCTAAAGGCTAGTAGGTAGTCTTCCAGAGACGGTTTCTCTGTGAACTGTATACTGCAATAAATGAGTCCTTGAAGGCAAGGCCCAAGAAACGGCATTTTCAGGATTTAATTGCTGCTATTGATGAGCCTTTTGTGTTATTACTAGATTAAATAATAATCCATCAGCATAAATCCACCCTATTGGCAGATTTTCTTAAATCAGAAAAGATGTGCTGTCTTATAGTGATGCTATACTGATATACAGACAAATAAATTATTTCTTAACTCCTACCGATGATTCTATAAGAACTCCTACAATTATATTAGGAATTAATGAGCCCTTTAAAATAGGACTGCAACTAAGGTCCTCTGTAATATGAATACAACTATTAGAAACTCTGATAGCTTTCATGTGTCATGGGGTCCTCTGCACTAAGATAGAAAGCAGACAGATTCACAATTAAGGAATACATTCCTTGGGGCTATAAAACAATTAAAATGAAGGTCATAAAGGGGAACAACAATTTATTGTAAGTGCAAGGACAGGAAATAAAATATTGATTGGGTTTAGATATACCAATCTTTATTGTTAATTTAGACCTGAGAATTCTAGTTGTTAATCTTCAATGAGCCTGTGGTGCTAATAACAGAAAATCAATGTCTAGTTAGATAACTACTCTTAATAAAAACCTATGTAAACATCTCTGTTGTAAATTTCTTATTTGTTTTATGACTTGAATTTATGTTTAAACTAGGGATGAACTTTTGAAATAGATACCATGCAATCATGTATTTGGAGAAAATGTATAAAGACTGAGAAAAATGAGAAGAATAGCAGAGTAATTTAGAAATTAAGAGAGAGGTCGTTCTTCTAAGCTGTGTCAGGAGCTGCAAGCACAGGCACTCTTAGCGCCTGCTCCATCAGGCATCCTGCCCGCTGTTGGTGCTATGCCCTTCTCCAACAGCGATAACATGCAGAAGCTGCGCTTCCCCCCCGAGGATGAGTTCCCTGATCTGAGTAGCCACAACAACTCCATGGCCAAGGTGCTGACACCCCTGAGCTGTATGCGGAGCTCCGTGCCAAGTGCACGCCGAGCGGCTTTAAGTTGGACGACATCATTCAGACTGGCGTGGACAATCTGGGCCACCCGTACATCCTGACAGTGGGTGCAGTGGCGGGCGACGAGGTTAGTTACTACGTATTCAAGGACCTTTTCGATCCCATTATTGAAGACCAGTCCACTGATGAGCACAAGACCAACCTCAACCCAGACAACCTACAGGGCGGCGATGAACTGGACCCCAATTATGTGCTGAGCTCGGGTGCGCACAGGCCGCAGCATCCGCAGCTTCTGTCTCCCCCCCGCACTGCAGCCGCGGGAGCGCCGAGCCCTTGAGAAGCTGGCAGTGGAAGCCCTGTCCAGCCTAGATGGCGACCTGTCTGGCAGGTACTACGCGCTCAAGAGCATGATGGAGGCGGAGCAGCAGCAGCTCATTGAGGACCACTTCCTCTTCGACAAACCTATGTCGCCTCTGCTGCCGGCCTCCGGCATGGCCCGCGACTGCCCGGATGCTCGCGGCATATGGCACAAGGACAATAAGACTTTCCTGGTGTGGATCAATGAGGAGGACCACCCGCGGGTCATCTCCATGCTGAAAGGGGGCAACATGAAGGAAGTGTTCACCCGATTCTGCACTGGTCTCACTCAGATCGAAACTCTCTTCAAGTCCAAGAACTATGAGTTCATGTGGAACCCTCACCTGGGCTACATCCTCACGTGCCCATCCAACCTGGGCACCGGACTCCAGGCGGGTGTGCACATCAAGTTACCCCACCTGGGAAAGCATGAGAAGTTCTCGGAGGTGCTCAAGCGGCTGCGGCTTCAGAAGTGAGGATTCTTGGAGGTGGAGCTGGTGCAGAAGGTGGTAGACAGAGTGAAGTTACTCATTGAGATAGAGCAGCGGCTTGAGAAGTGTCAGGTCATCGATGACCTCGTGCCCGCCCAGAAGTGAAGTCTGATCCTCACCACCATCAGGCTGCGCTTCCTAACTTATTACCCGGCAGCTCCCGCCATGCATCCTTGATGCTTGCCGCCTGGCAGCTGAGCCCTCAGGCTCCCTGTAGAGACTTGTGTTGCTCTGGGTAGAGTTTATCATTTTGATGGCTAAGCTGTTGCTGACATTGAAATAAACTAGGGTTTGGCCTGCACTTAAAAAAGAAAGAAAGAAAGAAAGAAAGAAAGAAAGAGAGAGAGAGAGAGAGAGAGAGAGAGAGAGAGAGAGAGAGAGAGAGAGAAAGAAATTAAGAGACAATAAATTAGATATTAAAGGAGCATGTATTCTGATAGGTTTTTTAACTCCTTTTACTTGCTCTTAGAAATAAAGATTTCTTTCCAAATGTCTCTTCCATTTTTTTCTATCAGTAACTTCCCTAGCAGACAAGGTGTTAAATAAACTCTCTTTACTTAATCACCCCATTGTGGGTTTTCTGTGTTTAATTGTTTTCTTGTTTTGTTTTTTATTAATCCTTAAATTCATCTCCATTTCAAATGATATCCCCCTTCTCAGTTTCCCCTCCAGAAAACACCTATCAGTCCTCTGTTAAGCAACATGTATTAATTTGCCAAGAGGCCTGCGGCTTCTGGCTTCAGAAGAACTTAGAAATTAAGACAGGTAAAACAACTTCTAGATGGGACAACAGTATTTTCTATAGGAAGTTTTCTGAGCTTTACATTATATAAGAGTTGTCCCATGTCCATATTATGCAACTCAAAGAACTCAAATAGTGTATACATTTGTGTTCAAATGAGACTGTGATAATAAAATTCACACCTTGTTTTCTGATTAATTTATTCAAAAGAAGGATAAAGTCACTGGATTTCTGTTGGTGTCATCTATTACTTAGACTGTCTGAAAGATGTTTCTTATTATTTTGTTCTCATGACACTAAGATATTTCAACTAAGATGATCTAGGCTTTCACTAATCCACTCAATTATCAGTAGCTATGGTGGACTAGTGTTTGATCATTTTATCAACCTTTCTGTTTTAGTTCATGAGTCATTATGAACTGTGTTGCCATATTTTTTAAATAAAAAAAATTGTATTTCACCACATCTAACAATGTAACTGTTTAAAAAAGAATGGGAACAGAATGTGTCTTTTGAATAACCACTATACTTTCCACTCTAACTGAATCTGTTTGCATAGTGTCCCCTAGGGATTCCACACTAATAATAGTTACTATTACAGGCTCCCTAGAGGGCAGACGGATTTTCTGGTGTAGTGTATACCTTTCTGAGAAGCTGAATTTATTCATCTTAGCTTTGTGCTCTTTGTTCTTCTTCACTTTGCATGAGTATGGAAAATAGCATCAGTGAGGTATGGGGGAGGGTGGGTGGGGGTACACCAACGTGGAGGCAGGAGGATGGGGGAAGGGATAGTGAATTCCTGGGAGGGAGAGGGGAAATGGGGTAAGGAGAGAATATCTGAAATGTAAAAAAATTTCCAATAAAAAAAAAAAAAAGAAAAAAAAGAAAAAAAAAGAAAAAAAAATATCTCAAACCTGTTTTTTTAAGCCCAATTTAATACATATGGAATACACACATACACATAAATAAATACAAAGACAACCTTTAAAATGTGCGCTTGTTGTTTTTATTCTTGAGTTATTTGTCTCGTTCTATTTTGAAATAAATGTTTATATTGATCTATCAATATAATTCATTCTATAATTTCCAACACAGAATAACAATTCTATGGCAGTTCTAATCCAAATTATTAGAAAATTGATCAGGATGGTAAATATTTCTTCTCCTTGTATGATAGATAACAGAGAACTATATTATTAAGCAAAGCTTCTATAACTCCCTAATTACAGTACATCATGGATAATGCATGGAGCATGGAGGTTTAGTATCATTGCAACACTTCTGGTGCACTACATTTATCTTTTTACATGAAGGAACAACCTCTGTTTTATTACTATTGATTTTAATCTCTGAAGATGTCAGACTACTACTTCAGATGAAAACATGGCAAAGCATATGAAGTTACTCAATGAATCTAGCTGGTAAAGTATTCACTAATAATGAAAAAAATATTTATTTTGTGCTTACTATTTTAAAGATCCACTTTACTAAGGCCTGTTAATGCAGCAATCAGCTAAAATGAGAAAGTACTCACCTAGTGTAAATATTCAAAACAGAAGCAGAAATGCAATGGGTTATGAATTAACCTGGTTTGCCTTAGCTAACAGATCTTGTGTTTATAAACCAAGAACTGCCTAGAGTATATCTTGCTATTTGCATACTTCATCATCAGAAACCACAAGCATCTCACAGTTGTTTTAAATTGATGTACCTGTGAGAAAAGCAGTAATTAGCCAGAGATCAATATCAAACACACAATGGATTTTAGGGTCCAGATTTTCAGTTTTCTGCTAATCAGTGTCACAGGTAACAGGGAGCAGTTTGTTTGAGCTCAGAATCTAACCAAAATTCTTTTCCCTGGGGAGTTTTGAATCTAAAACGTACTTTTTTTCATTTTCTTTCTTCTAAATATTGGGCGGTATAAAATAATTTTTGTATGTCTATTTCTACTAATCCCTCTTTCTCTCTCTGTTACTTTTTTTCTAGTCATAGTGTCCAGTGGAGAAATTGTGCTCACCCAGTCTCCAGCAATCATGGCTGCATCTCCAGGGGAGAAGGTCACCATCACCTGCAGTGTCCAGCTCAAGTATAAGTAACAGTTACTTGCACTGGTACCAGCAGAAGTCAGGCACCTCCCCCAAACTCTGGATTTATAGCACATCCAACCGTTTTTCTGGCGTCCCAGATCGCTTCAGTGGCAGTGGGTCTGGGACCTCTTACTCTCTCTCAATCAGCAACATGGAGGCTGAAGATGCTGCCGCTTATTACTGCCAGCAGGGGAGTAGTAACCCACCCACACAATGATACAGACTGGAACAAAAACCCTCTAACTTCTTCGGGCCCTGCTACTTCCTCCTAGAGATAAAACGTGGCCAAGTGTGGATTGCAGTAGTCTACACAGAGTGTTCTGCTTTAAACTGTCATTTGCATCTTTGGATAACTGTCTCGATAATGTTCCATGCAAGTGCGGCAGGCACATCTGAGCTATTTTACTGATGGTCACCATGAAACTTCACATCTAGTTTCTGCTACTTTCACTGATTTTAGGATCTTTATGGTAGGTGATTTTTCTTCAGGATAGTTATTTACTCACAATACATTGCTGTTGTTATCCTACAAAAAGTAGTATATCCTAATCTGTTTTCTGATTTTTATTAGGAGATCTTACTTTCTACTAAATTGTCCAGTTACTATGTGTTTGAAATGCTTTTGTCTCCACAAAAAATATTGCAAGACATGTATATTTCATTTTTATTCTCACTACAAGTAATTAAAACACTTCACTTTAAAAAAAAGGCAACAGAAAACTAATGAATGAACATTATTTTTTCTATCTATTTATCTATCTGTCTATCTATCTATGGATCCATTTGTGTGTGTTTACCTTACTGTGAATAATTAAATTCATAAGGAAATTTTATTATTCTTGATTTTGAAACAGAAATTATTTAAAACATTAAATTTAAAACATTAAATTGCATTTAAATTTAAATTACATTTTAATTAAATTTAAATTACATTTACTAATAACAGGAATAAGTATTTAACAGTTGTTTCTATTTTTCCAACATAAGGTGCTTGGTATGAAGATGACACAGTTACCAGCCTCCCTGTCTGCATCTCTAGAAGAAAGAGTCACCATCACAGGATGTGAAAATATCAATGGGTATTTAGCATAGTTTTAACATATTATAATTTGTCAAAAAGCTTCTTTCATAATCAGTTCTTTGACCTTTAATCCTAGTAAAAAAAAAGGTGTATAAAGAGGATCATGGGCTTAACAGCAGTCTTAACTTCACAGGACACTGCTTCAAGTGAAATCTGTACACATCTAAACCAAAAAGGACACACTAACATTTATGTGTTGTTAAACACTACATGAAATTTAGTGCTTGGTGCATATTTTTGGTTAGTGCTATACCAACTGTTGTTTGAATAAGAATGTGCCCCATAGACTCATATAGTTATACGCTTAGGAAGCAGCCCTATTTATTAGGATTTGGAGGTAATGCCTTGTTGGAGGATTTGTTTCAATAGAGTTGGGCTTTGAGGTTTTAAAAGCCTAATCCAGGCCCAGTAATTTTATTTTCCTGCCTCTTGCTGATCCAGATGTCAAACTCTCATCTCTCATGTCTGCTTTTATGCAGCTATGCTCCTCAACAAGAGGATAATTATCTAAACTCTAAGCAAGACCCAAATAAATACTTTCCTTTGTGAGAGTTTTTATAGTTATGGTATCCCTCCACAGCAATGTAACATAACCAAGGAACCTACAGATCTATAGTGGAAACTTGAGAAATTTTGAGTTATGAGGCAACAGTGAAGCAGCAAGTCAGTTCTCCATTTCCTCACCCTATGTCATGTCTTCTAGAAGAACTTTTGTCAGGATCTCTTTTTGCATTCTATGATTTTCTATAGACATGCTTAATGATCAACATTCCCATGAGATATAAAATCGGAAAAGGAGGAATCAATGTTCACTGAAACCTGTAGGAAGACATGGACAGGGACAAAGCCTAGAAAAGTACCCACAGAGATACAGCATGAACCTTACAGCATCAATATCCTACCTTGAACTTCTGGGTAAATGTGGGAGAAAAGGGTTTCACAGCCCTCATTGTCAGTTTCAGGTAAGATTTTACTGCTAGGGAAGCACTGAATAATCAACCAACCCTCACATGAATATCTCTATGTAATATGAACAAGCCTTTGGACATTAAGAGTTTAGAGTCTAGGGTTAACAATTTGCACAAGTTCTTTCAATGATAATTGTATATCACTAGATCTATTAAAAACTAAGTACTGCAATAAAACCAGTTAGTGAGGGAAACTAAACACTCTCCTTCATTTCATGAAGTAAGGGAATGTCATATCTAAGCTATGCAGCTAAGGATAGAGAGATTCTAATTTTCCTGGTTTGATGGCAACATAATAACAATTTTTTGATAACTGGTTATTTTCTTCATGAAGTGGAAATATAAGGATGCCCCAGGGTACCTCGAGGCACCAATCAAAGGATATATCTTGATGAATGAGATCATTTTTTGAGTTTTATTTGTTTGTTTGTTTTGTTGGTTGGTTGGTTTGGTTTAATTTTGGTTTTGGTTTTTGAGCAGTGGGCAAGATTCCAGAAATGCCTAATTACCCTGGAAAATCTGATTTTAATGTAGCAGCAACTATTGCTCATTCCTCCAACCCCATGACAAAAAATCACACGTGTCTATAACAGTCTTCACTCTCATGTGAAGCATGAATGCTGTGTTGCACATACAAGATACTTCCCTAGCTCTTAATTTCACATAGCTGTTGTCTCTAAGACTTAAATTTCTCCCATCATTTCTTCTCTCATATATCTGCCATATGAGAGCTTTATTTCATTTTACAGGAAGACAATTTATCAATGATGTTGATACCATATGAAAAAGATTTCTTGACACATATATAGTGACCCATGCCCAAAAACTTCCTAGTTCTTGAATCCTATTCATGTTATATGGCATATGGGATTTGACAGCTGGTTAAGGTTTTTTATAGGCAGAGTTCATATTTAAGTGATGTAGTGAAATTAATGCAATATAATGTTCCACCACTAATTAGGGATGGCAGTCATAATGAGAAAAGGCATCACAATAAAGGAAATGCTGGAAGAAAGAAGGGGGCTTTGAGTAGAGAATATCTTATGGATGCAAAATCAGTATTTTGATTACTTCCTCTGGCTCTCTATGGGAACATAATCCTTCTTACTCCTTGATTTTAGCTCATGAGACTTTATTCTCACCTTCAGAAATTTGAGACATTCAAGGTGAAGTGCTTGATTTCACTGATATTGTAGGAATTAGAAGAGAAAAAGACATCTCACCCAAGATCAAGAGTGTTTTTTACAGCACAGAAAATGGCTGTTCTCTGATAGGATTCTACCTCCTTATCTATGCTTATCTTTTGGTAGAAGACATAGATTTTTTCACTTTGGAAAATGATGCTGCCAAAGATAGTTTAGTTAAACAGTCTCTAGTGACACACCTTTGTCATTTCTATCTATCTTGAGATTGGCTCTCATAGTAAGTGACTTGAAAGAAGTTACTAGACTTTCTGCAGATAAATGCTGGTTTATTTTCTTCCCTTATTAAGAATGTACGTTAGACTTACAGGTTATAATACTAGAGGAAATGATTAAGTCAGAGCGAGACAGGTAAGTTTAGGAATATATCAGTTTCCTGGAATCTATATTGTCTTATACTGAACATACACCACCACCACCAAGGTGATCACCTACACTTAAATGCTTAGCAACCTGGAACAACACTTTTATCTAGCATCACTCCTTAACATGGAAATTTCTGACCCCATAGCAACATGTAGTGACTCCCTTGTTAACAAATGCACCTCAAATGGTATAATAAAATAGAGGTAGCTGCTCAAACTAGTCTTGACTCTTTTGGGATACATAAAGCAAACTGTCTGCTGCAAGTGAAGTTTTAGGAAAAAATTCTATTTACTATTATAATACAACATAACAGCCAATTCTTCTGTGATGGAATACTGCTCATATTGTGCATGGTAGTTATTTAATATGTCTATCGTCTTCTACCACTTCAATCATGATTCTTTTTAAACAAGAATGGAGTAGCAAATGTGATAAATGAGAGTAACTACAAGAGCAATACTGAGGTCTCTTTGCCTTTCAAAGAAGAGGGCTAATTTTTCCCCTTTAAACTCTGAGTAGAATCAGTGTTTTGTCTAAATATTCCTGGAATCTAGATACATAAACAGGATGCAAGTTTTCCCAGTGCCTTAAGTGTGCAAAATCTTTTAATTAGACTGAGATAAATGAGGAAATGATGGCTTAAAAGTAAAAAAAAAATGGTGTTTGAGTTGGGATTTTTCTGGGAAAGGTGGGGAGCTGTCATCTTAGTTATCATTCTTTTCCAGTGAAAAGACACCAGGATCAAGGCATGGTATAAAAAATATTTTATTAGGGGTATGCTTAATTTTTTATCAAATTATTTTATTTGTTTACATTCCAAATGCTATCTCCCTTCCCATCTGCCCTCCTAGAGTTCTTCACCTCATCCCATCTCTGAAAGGATACTTCCCCCACACACACCCACCTCACCACCCCCAACAGGCTTCTTCCTTCCCTGGTAAATCAAGTCTCTATAGGAGTAGGCGCATCCTCTCTCATTGAGGCCAGATAAGGCTGTCATCTGCTACATATGTGTCAGGGTTCACAGACCAGCTCATTCATGCTGTTTGGTTGATGGCTTAGTCTCCAGGAGCCCCCAGAGGTCCAGGGTAGTTGATATTGTTGTTCTTTCTATGGGGTTGCCATTCCTTTCAGTTCTGACTTCAATATTCCCCTAAGTCTTCCCTGACCTCAGTTCAATGTTCAGTTGTAAATATGTGCATTGGCCTCAGTTAGCTGCTGGTAGAGTAACTCAGAGAACAGCCATGATAAACTCCTGTCTGTCAGCACAACATGGCCTCAGTAATAGTGTCAGCGTTTGATACCTGCACATGAAATGGATTCCAAGCTGAGATGATGACTGGAAAATTCTCCTTCATCATCTGGTTCCCATTTTTGAACCTGTCTTTCCTTTAGGCAGGAACCATTCTGGGTTAAAAGTTTTGAAGATGGGTGGGTGGTCACATCTGCCTACTAGGGGTCAAATATATTTACTGGAGGTTATCTCTTCAGGCTTGATCTCCTCATTGTTAGGGATTTTGGATAAGGTCATCCATGTTGAGGCATGCTTAATTTTTTATCAAATTATTTTATTTGTTTACATCCCAAATGCTATCCCCCTTCCCATCTGCCCTCCTAGAGTTCTTCACCTCATCCCATCTTGGAATTATCTCACATTACAGGTCTCTGGGACTTTCTAGAGGTTCCCTCCACCCCTCCCCAACTGCAACAGCTGTATATTTTCAATCATTTTTATGCCCTCTGGGCTTCTTTCCTGTCTTCACCCACAGCTGATCCTGACCCCCTTATCTGTTCCCGCCCAGGTTCCTCCTTCACTTTGTCTCCCATGATTATTTTGTTCACTCTTCTAAGTGGGATTGAAGCATCTTCACTTGGGCCTTGTTAATCTTCATGTCTGTGAGTTGTGTTATGGACATGCTTTACTTACTGGCTAATGTCCACTTATGAGTGAATATATATCATGCATATCCTTTTGGGTCTGGGTTACCTCGGGATGATATTTTCTAGTTCCAAACATATTTGAGAATGAATACATTCTCAAAGAGACCCTGCCATTGTGAATTGTTCCATTAGGACCTGGAACAGATATCCTTTTGGCAGGATATGGCAAAAAACATATGAAACCCAATAGTTAAATGGACATTTTAAAGGGATTCTTCATTTATGAAGACAACAACTATGTCAAGAGAGAACAGAGGGCAAGATCAGTAATCAGAGGCATCTAAGGAACACCAGGGTTAGATATGTTCAGATGTAGCTAGTGATATTTTGATGGGAAGTGAAGAGAGGCAGCCATGCAGAAGAACTTAAGGAGATGTCACCAGGCTCTGAGATCCTCTGAAGGCTTCTGTTGAAAAAAAAAAAATCTGAGGATATTCCATAGGATGTTTAAGGTGCTCCAATAGTGATTCCAGTGTGGAAGTGTCATGAATTGAGGATAAATGCCATGAGGCACAGTTTGTAATCTGTGGTTTCAAGCATCTTCTGAAACACAGCATTACAGTGTAACTTTCTCAAATTCACCACAAGTATAATTAAGACAGAGAGGCTGCTGACAAGCTTTAAAGGCTTTCACTGGAACATGCTGCCAGCTACCATTCAAATTTTATCAAAACTATCCAGCCTATGACCTGCCACTTGGCTTGTTCTGTACCTCTCTGCTTGGGTCCAGTCCATGTGTGTTCGCCTCTATGTCTGCTCTCAATTCTCCTGTCTCTGTGTTCTTCCTGAATCAGTTTGTCAACCTGGAAGTTGTGATCCTGCTTCCTTCCCCAGCTATTAGTCATCTGATCTGTATTATAACCAATCAGCAGCATCACAACATCAGATAGACTTCTTTGTTAACTTAAGACTTTAAGGATGGTTATACATATGAAATTATTGATAGGCCATAGATGTGAAATACCAAAATTCTGCTAGCACTTAACTTTCTGCTTGTACAGAATTAACAATTGGAATTCTGGGAATGCACAGAAGGGGCTGCCACCTGTTCACAGGCAGGACCCACAGTTTGTGCATAAGGACACTAACGCATTCACAAACCTCTCATCCCAAAATTATTCCTGTTTAGAAACAATTTAGGAACAAATATGGAGCAAAGACTTAGGGAATGGCCAAGCAATAACTGGCCCAACTTGAAACCCATCTTGTAAAGGGCCGATGGCACAATTGCAGCTTTCGCCATCACTAGACGGTGCTGACATCCTGTGTCTGTTACTGGTGAACAAGTGAACTGCGCATGTGCTAGTGGTAAGGGCGCCAGTGCAGCGTTTGCTTCGTAAACAAGCTATGTGTGCATGCGTTGAGGTAAAGTGAGCACCAAGTCATGGCCCAGCCCGGGGCATCATCTAGGGCAATGAGCTAACAGCCAATCAGGTGTGTCAACACCGCTCCAGGGTGCATATAAGCGCCGGGCTCTCGGGGTTCTGAGTCTTTCCTCATTTCCTGGTAATAAAGCTTGCTGCTGAAGGATCCTGCTGTGTGCCCGTGGGCATTCTTGCTGGCGAGACGATTGCGCGGGTTACATCTGGTGCCGGAAACCCGGGAATTCATCGCAGGTGCAGAGGAAGACCCTTCGTTCATTCGCGGAGAAGGTTCCAGAACTGCAGATCAAAGGTAAGGCTCTGAGAGGCATGTTTGGTCTTGATCTATCTCATCTCCCCAGTTGGCAGGAGCCCGAGGAGCTTTGGTTATTGTGCTAGTGGCACTTGTTCTCTTCCTTTTAGTTTCATTTTGTTTCCACCGGTATTCTTGCTAAAGCGCGCCGCCCCCAGCATGGTCAGACGGACGTAGATGAGCCGTGGTGCTGTGGAAGAGCCACCCCGAGGTGCAGTCAGTCGGACGCAGATAAACCGTGGCACCCTCTCTTGTGTGCAAGTTTCTCTCGTAGATAAGAGAGCAACATGGGAGCTTCACATTCAGTGGTTACCGCTCTGCAGTCGCTCCTGCGACAGCATGATCTGAAGATTCCCACAGTCACTGTTGTGAAATTTGTGGATGAGGTTGACAAAGTGGCACCCTGGTTTGCCTGTTCCAGGTCATTGACCCTTGCCTCCTGGAACAAACTGGAGGGTGACCTGATCCAGGAGCAGCAAGAAGGGAAGGTGAGAAGCGGAACGGTGTCTATGTGGAGGCTAGTAAAATCATGCTTGGAGGATGAGAAGTGCAGCTCATCTATTACAGTAGGACAAGGAATGCTTGAGGAGTTACAAGACAGCATGCCAGAAACAGAGCGGGGTAAAAGGTTAAGAGCTCGTACAAAGGAGAAAAAGGCCAACATAAGAAAAAAGACCCTCCCGAAGACCCTCCGTCTAGGGGAGAGAGAGAATAGGGAAAGGACACCCTGGGAGAGAGGGATAAGGGCGGAAGTGCCCTGGGAGAGGAAGAGTGAGGAGAGAAAATGTAACCCAGAGAGAAAACCCCTCTATCCGTTATGAAGTTGGACCTTGAAAATGAGAGAGAGAGAGGGAGATTAAAAGAAAAAAGAAGTTGCCTGCCCTCCGGAGAAGCCAGGGATGATTGGGGGACACCTAGTCTCTCTGGCTCTCTCTCTAGGAGAGATTCTTAGTTTTGTTTTCTATGTTTATTGTTTGTCATTGGTATACCAATTTGTCCATATATATATGTATCATATGTTTGTTTTGTCTGGCATGAATGGTTGTGTTTAATGTCTCATGTTTTGAAAACTGTTGAATTTACTTTGAAACTTGCTTGGGAAACAGTCTCAATTTACGCAGTAAAAACTGATAATTTACTCTGCTCTGTGCCTGGAAGAAGAACACTGGCAGAGACAACTTTGATAAGAGTTAATTATTTTCATAAGCAGCTCTGGAAAGGAGGCCAACAGTTTCTGCAAGGCCAACAGTTTCTGCAATAAGGGTGTCTCCCAATTTAATAAGTACTTTTCTCTTAAATTACAGCTAAAAAGGTAAGAATAATTTGCTCAAATGTATATTTATTTTTATTCTTGATTGATAATTAAAAAATGCAAATTTGTTCTATATCATTGGGTATGATTACAAATCTACAATTTTAGTAACAAAAACTGAATTATAGCTGGCAATTTCAAGTTGGAGTCATTCAGAACCAGATATTTAAAAGAGATCTTAATAAGAGTTTAATCTGGGATCAAACATGAACACCTTCTTTCGTTGCACAATTGGCTTATTAGTTGATCCTCTAAGAGACTTTTAATACAAACTCTCATGCAACTAGCTTTAACATATTAGTCTTTGTTGATCCAATAAACATCTAAAGATAATATCTTTTCAATGCCTTTTCAATGCCTGATACATCAGCTGTATTCCTAAATAATTTGTAACACAGAAAATTCAAGTAAGAAAAGATAGTTTACTTATTTTAAATTATTTTCAAAGGTTTCTAGAGATGCTAATTGGCTAAGATCTTATTTTAAGCTCTCCACCAAAGTATTTAGTCTCTGTTTAATGTTCTCAAGAAAGATACAAACCCTAATTTCTTTCTACAATTGACTAATAAAGAAAAAATAATTTTACAGGAAATAGAAAAAACTGTTATTAAAGATATATAAATTAGTTGTTGGTTGTTTTATAACAGTCCTTTGATAAAAGAGATTATTAATGTAGATTTATATTTCTTTACTTCCATAAGAATTTTTACCATCTTGTTTTAAAGCTATTGCTATATTAATATAATATTATAAGTTAAGATCACAAAGGTATCTTAAAGAAAAACTTAATGAAATATTTCTTATTCCAAATAATAATATAATTGATTATTACAAATACTGGTATTTGGCCTAATACATGATCAGTTTGTTACAGCTTTTTTCTATGCATGTTCTTGTATTTCTTATGAATTTATATATATAGCCCATAAAAGATGTGTTTACTATGTTGATAGATAGCTCATTTAATAAAAGACAATATATATAATTAAATTACATGGTTACTCTCTTGAGTTCCCATGCTTCAATACAAATAATTAAGCTATATGCTGTAGCCACTATTTAAAATGCAAAAATTTAGGCTTTTAATTGGGATACACATAGCCAAGATATGAATCATGGTTTATAATTGCTTAAAATTGTTTCTTTTTAAATATTGCTAATTTTCAATTTTCACAAATATGGCTCAATTTAGAAACATGTATTTTCTCTTAATTTTATAAGACATTTTAGAGCTTATACTAGATTGCCTGGACCCCAGGAAAATGCCATGACAAATCTGTATATGAGATAAATTACAGATCTTACAATTTACAATTGTAAGATCTTACAAAATTACAATTGACCATGTAATTTTGCCTTTTACATTGGGTTCACTATATAATAAAAGTTTGTCTATCTAAATTGCTGTACCACCGTAACTAATTTGCCTTTTATAATCCCTGAGACCAGAAACTACAGTTTTTGGCACTTAGAACCTCATTCTAAGAACAGCTAAAGATTGAGTAGACCGCTTTATTTTGTGTCAGAAAAAACTACTGGGCTTTAATTTATGCCTGCAAGTCTGAGGCCACTTAAATAAGTTATTAAAGAGTTTATTATTTAAGCATAAAAAAGGTTTCTTATGAAAACTACCTAAGAAAACAGTACTAAGGGGCAAAGAGTTCATTCTAATCTCCCCATAACATTTGTCCTCTTGTCCTTAGAATATATGATTACACGCTACAAGGACTAGATCATGAATTGGAGTAGAAATTTATAATAACAAATGTTTATAGTGAACCTATGGCTAGTTTATTCATGGAAAGTCTTGCCTCAAGGGATGGCTGACAGCCCTACTCTATGCCAGAATTTTGTAGATAAAGGTATTAGACAAACTAGAAAACAATTTCCTTAAATTACGTATATTCATTATATAAATGATATATTAATTGTTGCTAAAGATATCGATGTATTAACAACTGCATGTGCGCTTATGGAACAGCAACTAATATTAAATAGACATACCTTTCTTTTTAAATAATTAGGATTTCAATTATACCCTAAATATTTTACACCTCAAAATTTTTAGTATATCTACACAGCAGTTGTTGACATTGAATGATTTTCAAAAATTATTAGGAGATATAAACAGGATAAGACCATTTCTAAAACTTAATACACATGACTTAAGTCCTTTATTCAAAATACTAGGAGGTGATTCTGATCCTAGTTCATCTAAACCTATGACATAAGAAGGACATAAAGCTTTAAAATTAGTAGAAAAAGCAATTGAAAATGCACAATAGGTCTTTGGGAAATAAGTTAGCTGATGATTCAATTAAATATTCAACTATATGATGTTCGTAAGGCACAGGAGCTTCATGCTTTGCACCGTGTGTCTGCAAAGACTCTGAGAAAGATGTTCCACATACCTAGAGAACAGGCAAAAGCAATAATTAAAACCTGTTCAGCCTGTGCTCCCTTATTTCCTGTTCCTCATTATGGCATAATTCCAAGAGGACTGGTACCTAATGATTTATGGCAAATGGATGTTACACACATTCCTCAATTTGGGAGGCTATCTTATGTTTATGTAGCAGTGGATACTTTGTCCACCATGTTATTCCATCTGCCTTAAGTGGAGAGAAATTGTCTCATATATGTTCTCATCTATTAAACTGCTTTTCTATATTGGAAATTATTAAAACAGATGTTGGTCCTGCTTATAGTTCCAGGACTTTTCTACAATTTTGTGACCAACTGCAAGTACAACACTTCACTGGATTGCCATATAACCCCCAAGGTCAGAGAGTCGTTGAACGCACACATGCGACTCTAAAGGCCTATTTAGTAAAACAAAGATGGGGAAATGGGGTTGTACAGATACCCCAAGAAAAGCATTATCTTTAGCATTGTTTATTTGTTTTGAATTTTTTAAATCTAATGCTGCTGGAAAAAACGGTGGCTGATAGGCATGCTAATCTAAAGCACTCCCCCAGAGAGGAGGTTAAATGGAAGGATGTATTGATCAATGAATGGCTTGGCCCGGATCCCGTACTCACGAGATCCAGGGGAGCTGTCTGTGTTTATCCACAGAAGAAAGAGGGTCCCGGTGTGGCTGACGCAGACACTGAAGCAGAAGCATGGAGATGAACAAGACACACAGACTGCTTGTGACAACATTACTGTTTCTGGGGATAAGTAACTTGGTGTATAGTACCCATTATGGGCCATAGTTAGAGTCTGGCCAGTGCCTATGCCTGTGCATGCCAATTCTCCAATTTTACCTTTATTCCTCTCTTCAAGTTGTGCCATGGATCTCCCATGTATTACAGCCTTTTCTCTTAACTCTACCCTGTGCTTTGTCACTATGGGCAAGGCGCAGACTTCTTACATTATTTTAAGTACACGCATCTTAAGTAATTGGATGGACCCGGTACCTTTGGGTGGTGTAGGGTCAGGCGTGTTGGAGGCAGCCCTTGCTCAGGTTGCTGGAGGTCAGACCTCAGGTACTGGTAATATAGGCACAGATGATTTTGCATTTTTGAATATCACTACTTTATTACTTAAAAGTAATGTCACTGGTGTTCTGTTCAGGAACTTTCCCCTGTGCCTAGGTATTCGAGGGTCTTCCCCACTTTCTCTTCTATTAGTTTCAGTGTGTCTGGTTTTATGTGAAGGTCCTTTATCCACCTGGACTTGAGCTTTGTACAAGGAGATAGGAGTGGATCGATTTGCATTTTTCTGCATGCTGTCCTCCAGTGGAACCAGCACCATTTGTTGAAAATGCTGTCCTTGTTCCACTGGATGGTTTTAGCTCCTTTGTCAAAGATTAAATGACCATAGTTGTGAGGGTTCATTTCTGGGTCTTCAACTCTATTCCACTGATCTTCCTGCCTGTCTCTGTACAAATACCAGGCCGTTTTTATCACTACTGCTCTGTAGTACAGCTTGAGGTCAGGGATGGTGATTCCTCCAGAAGTTCTTTTATTGTTGAGAATAGTTTTGGCTATCCTGGGTTTTTTTGTTGTTCCAAATAAATTTCAGAATTTCTCTTTCTAGTTCTGTAAAGAATTGAGTTGTGATTTTAATGGGGATTGCATTGAATCTGTAGATTGCTTTTGGCAAGAGTTTTACTATATTAATCCTGCCAATCCATGAGCATGGGAGATCTTTCCATTTCCTGAGATCTTCTTCAATTTCTTTCTTCAGAGACTTGCAGTTCATGTCATACAGATCTTTGACTTGCTTGGTTAGATTCACCCCGAGGTATTTTATAATATGTGTGACTATTGTGAAGGGTGTCATTTCCCTAATTTCTTTTTCAGCCTGTTTATCTTTCCTGAACAGAACACCAATAGCCTATGCTCTAAGAGCAAGAATTGACAAATGGGACCTCATAAAATTGCAAAGTTTCTGTAAGGCAAAGGACACTGTCAATAGGACAAAACGACAACCAACAGATTGGGAAAAGATCTTTACCAATCCCATATCCGATAGAGGACTAATATCCAATATATACAAAGAATTCAAGAAATTAGACTCTAGACAACCAAATAAACCTATTAAAAAATGGAGTAAGGAGCTAAACAAAGAATTCTCAACTGAGGAAATGCGAATGGCCGAGAAGCACCTAAAGAAATGTTCAGCATCCTTGGTCATCAGGGAAATGCAAATCAAAACAACCTTGAGATTCCACTTCACACCAGTCAGAATGGCTAAAATAAAAAAACTCAGGTGATAGCAGATGCTGGCGAGGATGTGGAGAAAGAGGAACACTCCTCCATTGTTGGTGGGATTGCAAGATGGTGCAACCACTATGGAAATCAGTCTGGCGGTTCCTCAGAAAATTGGACATATCACTACCTGAGGACCCAGCTATAACACTCCTGGGTATATATCCAGAAGATGCTCTAACACATAACAAGGACATACGCTCCACTATGTTCATAGCAGCATTATTTATAATAGCCAGAAACTGGAAAGAACCCAGATGCCCTTCAACAGAGGAATGGATACAAAAAATGTGGTATATTTATACAATGGAATATTACTCAGCTATTAAAAACAATGAATTTGATAAATTCTTATATAAATGGATGGAACTAGAAAATATCATCCTGAGTGAAGTAACCCAATCACAAAAGAACATACATGGTATTCACTCACTGATTATTGGGTTTTAGCCCAGAAGCCTGAAATACCCAAGATTCAACTCACAGACCTCATAAAGCTCATGAAGAATGATGACCAAATAGGGGAGCCTTCAGTCCTTCTTAGAAGGAGTAACAAAATACTCAAGGGAGCAAATATGGAGACACAGTGCAGGACCGAAACTGAAGGCGGGACCGTCTACAGACTATTCCACCTGGATATCCATCCTATGTGCAGTCACCAAAGGTAGAGGTTGATGTGGATGTCAGGATGTACACGCTGACAGGAGTCTGATATAGCTGTCTCCTTAGAGGTCTGCAAGAGTCTGACATACTCAGAGGCAGATGCTCACAGCTAACCATTAAACTGATCATGGGGTTCCCAATGGAGAAGATAGAGTGAAGGCTGAAGGAGTTGAGAGGATTCGAGACACCATGAGGAAAGCAACAATCCCAACCAACCAGAGCCCCCAGGGTCTAAACCACCAGCCTGGGAGTGCTTAGGGAGGGACCCATGGCTCCAGCTATATATGCAAGGGAGCTATATATAAGTGGAAGAAGAGATCCTTGGTCCCATGAAGGCTGGACGTCGTGGGGGGGGGGGATACTCGAGGGTGGGGAGGTGAGGTACAGGGGAGGGTGGAAGGGGGTACACCAATGTGGAGGCAGAAGGAGGGGGGAAGGGATAGTGAGTTCCTGGGAGGGAGGGGGAAATGGGGTAAGGAGAGAACATCTGAAATGTAAAAAAAAATTCCAATAAAAAAAAAAAAAAAGTAATGTCACTGTGCCCAAAAAGTCGAATCAACATGTAAGGAATGCCACGGTTCGTAAGATCCTGCAGTGGTGCCCCCCTGACCAATCATTTCCTCCGGTATTTACATCTTGTCAGGGACGGGGTATTTCAGATGTGGAAATTTCCCCAGGTTTTACATTAGTGCCCCTTTACCAATTTTTTCTGATAATGATTACCCTTGCCATCCGAGAGTGGCCCCCTTTTGTAATGGAATGGATGAAAACATTATGCTACCTTGGACAGATTGCCAATCCACCATTGTTTGCTGGGCTGCTCCGGCCAGAACCTTTACCTTTTCCCCATATATGTTAAATGACTTAACAGGGGAGTATGTTATGAAACAGGAACTCTTTCTACAAGACATGCATAGGAACCCTTTTAACAAGTGGTTTCCTTGTGGGATTAATGGTAGTTGTACTGATCTCAACACTCTGAGTTTCCTTTTGGTAGGTACTGTTGGAAAATCTAATTTTGCATTTCTGGCCAATTTTTCTCAAGAAGAAAAGAAAAAACCTATCAAAGGGTGTATACCACTTTAATGGTTGAAGGATTGATGAAGGATTTAGTAAACCAGACAGTGGTGGTGTATACCCCGATTTGCCTTTATCCCCCCTTTTTGTTTATTTTATCAAATAATTCATTTCTTAGTCGCAGTAATGCTACTTGCTTTGTTTCACAATGTTGGGATGCTCTGCAGTTTGAGCGTGCCATGGTCGCCAGAATTCCTTGTTGGATTCCGGTCCCCGTGGAGACCCCCTCCACATTGTCCTTGTTTAGGCAGAAGAGAGATTTTGGCATAACCGCCGCTATAATAACTGCCATTTCCATAAGTGCAGTGGCAGCAACAACAGCTGCCATTGCCATGTCAACCACAGTTCAGACAAGTACTACATTAAACCTATTGTCCGCTACAGTGGTGGATGCTGTCAGCCAGCAAACCTCTGCCAGTGCCCAATTGAAAGGAGGCATAATGATTCTTAGTCAACGCATTGATTTGGTAGAGGAAAACATGGCCATACTTTTCCAGCTGGCACAACTAGGTTGTGAAAGGAAGTTAGGAGCTCTTTGCATTACCAGCATTCAGTTTGAAAATTTTACGCGTGCTGCTAATTTGTCTCGAGAACTCTCTCACTGTCTTGCAGGAAACTGGTCAGAAGGTTTTGATGCCATTTTGGAGAGGCTTCGGGTCGCGGTGGTAGCCATTAACTCAACGCGAGTGGATCCCTCCATCACAGAGAGACTCTCCTCCTGGATTTCTTCAGCTTTCTCCTTCTTTAAAGAGTGATTGGGAGTGGGCCTGTTTGGCGCAGCCCTATACTGCGGATTAGTGTTCATGCTATGGTTGGTATGCAAACTCAGAGCTCAACAGAAACGTGACAAGGTGGTCATTGCCCAAACGCTTGCTGCTCTAGAACAAGGCTCATCCCCTGACATTTGCTGTCCATGCTAAATAATGAGTAGTAGCAACCAGACCCTCAGCCCTTGCACCAAGGCTTGACCCATTGCATGGACAGTGAGAGGTCTGGTCTGATCAATCCTGGCTGTCTACCTGCAGTGCCTGAATCAGGTACAACCAGCCCTTGCACCCCTAGGAGTTATCTCCATTGCACAGGATGGGTTGTTGTCACCCCTCCATTTCTCCTTGGCCTTTGCACCCAGAGGCCTTGCTGCCATTGCACCTGGAAGGCAGGGAGAACCAGCCTAAACAATTGGTACTTGATCGCTTGTTCCCCCTTCAAGAAGGAAATTGCTTGATCGGGCTTGTGTTTTGGGATTGCGACTCAGCACTGCTAAGCCTAGACAGAAGGATATGATCTTTTTATTAAAACAAAAAGGGGGAGATGTAAAGGGCCGATGGCACAATTGCAGCTTTCGCCATCACTAGATGGCGCTGACATCCTGTGTCTGTTACTGGTGAACAAGTGAACTGCGCATGTGCTAGTGGTAAGGGCGCCAGTGCAGCATTCGCCATTACAAGATGGCGCGGGCATCGTGCACCCCTGCTTCGTAAACAAGCTATGTGCGCATGTGCTGAGGTAAAGTGCGCACCAAGTCACGGCCCAGCCCGGGGCATCATCTAGGGCAATGAGCTAACAGCCAATCAGGTGTGTCAACACCGCTCCAGGGTGCATATAAGCGCCGGGCTCTCGGGGTTCTGAGTCTTTCCTCATTACATGGTAATAAAGCTTGCTGCAGAAGGATCCTGCTGTGTGCCCGTGTGCGTTCTTGCTGGCGAGACGATTGCGCGGGTTACACCATCTCATTGGCAAGTGACAGTCCCTGACACTATTAATTATTCTCTGTTATGCTTGCAGGTAGATTCTAGCATAACTGCCCTCTCAGAGGTTCTACACAACAGCTGACTGAAAGAGATGTAAATACCCACAGCCAAACATTGGACTTACTTAGGGGTTTCTAATGGAAGAGTTGGAGGAAAAATTGAACTCCCTGAAGAGGATAGGAACTTCACAGGAAGACCACCATGAGAGTCAACAAACCTAGAGCTTTGGTAGCATACAGAGACTTAGACAACAAACAAATAGCATACATAGGCTGGACCAAGCAGCTGGCATATAGGATTGCCTTGTCTAGCCAAAGACAAGTGGACTTGATATGTCAGGGTGGGTAATCACCAGGGGCTGCTACCTTCTCAGAGGACAAGGGGAGGAGGATTGGGGAGAGACTCTGTCAGAGGATACTTGGAAGAAGAGAGGATGTAAATAAATAAATAAATAAATAAATTAATTAATTAATTAATTAAATACCAAGAGAAACCTTTACACAATGTGAAGAAAGGTTATCTGAAAACAATATGATTGTGTGAAAGAGCACTAATCACTTCCATTTATCACATGGAAGAAGTTGTGCTTCAGTGTTTAAGCACATACAATCTCATCATCACACATGCAACGAAACAGAAGTTGGGTGGCTCCTTTCTAATAGTCTTAGATGTTTTAAATGCAATAAGGACAAAAAAAAAAAATTCTGTCTTTAATGGTGGTATTTCAGTCCCAGGAGAAACTCATCCTCCCTTGTGTGTCAGTCTCTTTCTAATTATGTGATGTGATTTCATTTTCTGAGAAGAACCTAGCATGGTTTCATCCATGTTGTTATACTTTCAAAGTTTTATCAACAGAGGCTGATAAAAGAGATTACAAAATAGTGTATGCCCAGCCTCTAATACTGCCAGTTCAGTAAATCTCTCTTCTTCATAGTGTAGATAGTTCTAAGTATTATAATAAGGCAACAATAAAGAAAAATTTTGCATAGCTATAGGACATAGGGATATAGTAAGATATCGAGTTGATTTTGTGCTTCTTCTTATTGGAATTACAGGAGTCATAGTAATATATTCTTAGGGTGCTGTTCCAATGTCCTATCCACATTCCAGGAAGAATTCCCTATTTGAAGATTCAGCCATTTCTGAACACAAAGTAAAACCACAGTAGAAAGCTTGTATCCAGTACAAATAAATGAGGGGGAAAATACAGAAATTTGTAAAATGATGCTCTGGAATGCTTTAAAAATATAAAATGTTAAGAATATATCTGAATATTTTTTAGAAAAATGGTTGATATCTTTTAAAAATTTTGTACTATTATATACTACATAACACAATTGATATAGTCAATTACAATCATCTTAAATGTATTACCATGTGTCATTTTTAAGGTATCACCTTAAACACATCCTGAGAAATTCTGTCACAACCGTGCTTCATTGACTGAAATAGAAGTAAAAAATTAAGGGTCAGAGGAAATTGCATAGGCCACTGAACACTAAGTACACAGGGACTTACACAGTCTGACTGTTTCTGAGAAATAATAATAGCTCAAGGTAACAAGAGGATCAACTGGGGACTCTGCTGCATTCTTTGATATTTTATGTCATGGCTTGTTTCATTGTGGGAGGGGTACTAAAATATTGTTGACAGTAATAAATAGCAACATCTTCAGGCTGCAGATGGCTAATGCTGAGAGTAAAATCTTTCCCAAATCCACTGCCACTGAACAGTGAAGGAATTCTGGATTCTACAATGGATAAATCGTGTATTAGGAGTTTAGCAACATTCTGTGATTTCTGCTGATACCAGGATAACCAATAACTAATATTCTCATCTGGCATGCAAGTAATGATGACTCTGTTTTCTAGAGAAGCAGACAAGGAGGATGGAGACTGTGTCATCATGGTGTGACATCTCAAGTCTATGATTGGAATCATAAAAACCATATATATGTTTAATCATGATAAAAATGATTTCTCTGAATTCCCACTTATCACTGAATACAAAGGGTGAAATGAATTCCCATGACATCCTTCCTTTTCTGGGATCCAGAACAGTAAGATCAGCAGAAGCTGAGAGGGAGACCTCATGTCTGTGCTGTGCTCTGATATTGACTGACTACTAAACAGGGTGTGTTCAGACTATTAAGTTCTGAGTGAGTGCAGTAGACACATGCAAATTATCAGAGCTTGGGCAGGGATGGGCACAGATGTAGCCTGGTTTATTTTAGTAACTCACCTCGGCTGTCTGATTGTCTTAAGCCAGACCAGAGTACTATAGGTTTATTGTGGATTTTTTCTGTCAATGGTAGATTTTATTATAAAAGAAATTTTGGTTCATTTTTCAATATTGCAATGAATGTAAGTATAGATATAAATTCCTTTTCTCTATTTTATTAGGATTAGGTTGACTATCATTTTTAAGCGAGCCACAGTAAATATTATAATGTGGCTTCACCTCTTCTTACAAGTAATTTTTCCTTACAACATTTCCATAGTGAATTCTTTCATTTGAAATAATTGTTAGAACATACTTATCAGAAATACAAATAAATTTCAAATCACTTGTGATAACTTCCCGGCACTATTATTTTTCATATTATGCTAAGCATTTTGGAGTCAATATATAAAAATAACAATTTTTCTTTTAGCAAAATGCTTTATGATCTGAAGCTGAAGACATGTCTCAGCAGTTCAGCACACTTGCTCTTGCATAGGACCCAGGTTGGAGTTTCACCACACACTCATCTGTAGTTAGAGTTTAAAGTGATGTAGCACCTTCTTCTGGCCTTCATATGCAGCAGTACACCTGTGGGTCACAGACATACAGGCTGGGAAAACACCCATATATGGCTTGAGAAAAAATGAATATTTAAAAAATATTTTATTACTTGTGTGTGTGTGTATAGTGTGTAGTGTGTCTATACAAGGAGGGTAAGTCATAATTTCTGGAAGTAAAAAAAAGGAATTGAGAAAACTATGGAATTATATAATAATTTCAAAAAACTTATTATGATAGAACCCAAACTAATTCTTACATCTTATTCCAGATAAAAAAAAATGATAAAAATTGACAGTAAAATAATAAAAGAGATCTAGATTTAAACATGTAAAAACAAATTCTATGCTGATTGTATAACCAGAATCCCTCTTAACAATCTGTCTCCTTTCTGGGAATCTGAAATTAGCAGGTCTGGGAGATGGAGAATCTCAGAGAAGTCTCTACAATGTAAGTTTAATTTCAGTTAGAATATTCAACAGAGACCTTCTGTTTCTAGTGTTCTTCCTGTGACAATACAGTGTCCAGAGGCTGTAGAACAAAATATTAAAGCTTACAAAATGATTTTTTGTTTCCTCATCTTAGCTACTTAGAATTTAGTGCCAATAGAAACCAGAATGTCATCTGATTTAATCGGGTGATTTATTGGGCCATATATCTTGAGAGATACTACTCATTCATAATCCATTCTTGAGTATGTTACAATGAAGTCGTGATACAAGATGTTACAATTAAAATGTCATTTTTTTTTGCATTACATTAGTTTATATAAAATGAATAAATAGTATTTATAGGTGTTGTGTGTCTTATGTATATATATATATGTGCTCTGGTTTACCTTAAATAAAAATGCCATAAGGGGAAAAAAAAAATCCTTTTAAGCCACAGACTGGGAAGTCTCCAGAAGGAACTTCCAGATGTGTTCAAAAATAACTTAGCAGGAGGGTTCTGGTGACATGGGGAACCCTCCTGCTCACTTGCCACGGAGAAGAAATGTGGCTTCTTTCTCTCACAGATAGTGGCTACTAGCTCAGCCACTGCCAAAACTCAGTTATTACTGGGAATCTGACAAGGACGCAGGTGGAGGGGACTGAGGGGACAAAGAAGCAGTCAATTTCTTTATGTGGACAATGGAGATCCCATCTATCTCTGAGGTAGGACAATGTTCCAGATTCAAGTAGTATCAACAAAACTCGGGGCACAGGGGTGCCTTGAGACACAGCATACACCAAGACCCCAGAACAGCATGCAGGGGCACACTGTTCTCCTGAGCTGCTGAGTGCCTGTTTTTAAGCAGGGCCACCACAGCACCGCAGCTGGACCTCAGCAGGGCTTGTTGAAGGTGCTCCGGGCTTCTCAGTGCTCTTCGGTTTTGCTTTCAAAGCTTCCTTTGGGGTTTCGGGGACTGAGTTCCCTTTGAGAAGTTTGTTTGCTGCGGTTTCCTATGTGCCAGACGAAGCTTGAACTTCTCTCCTGGGCGAGTACCATCCTGAGCCAGAAAACTAAGGAAGATCTCATCGGCTGCAGGACAGTGCACAAGGGCTGCTGAAAGGTGAAACTTGCTTGGGGTACGGATTCTTGAGTGCTTTGAATCGACTGGAATGTACAGTCTCTCAGCGTCGTCATGTATGGACAGAGAAGTTACTGACCGCACTCACGACCATAACCCTATGTGCTTTCTGCAAAATGGACAGAGCTGATAGTGGCAAGGTGGTACACGAGGTTTGTGTGCAAGGGCATCTGGAGATGTCTGGTATACTATTAACCAGGTGAGGTGGAGAGGACAGGGGGGGGCCCTCTCCTATAGCCCGAGGCCTGCCTTGTGTCCGTCCTGAATCTTGGCTCTTTTGACACTGGCACTGGAGTAGCCCTCATCACTGCCCAGGCTCTGCATGCTGCCTTGATTGTCCGAGTCACTCACGCTGCTGCCTCAGCCCAGGTCCCCATTGAGGTAGTCTGTGCTTTCCACATCCATGTCCACTTCCACGTCCTCATCCACGTCCAGCTCTTCCCTGTCAGAGTCGGAGAGCTCTGAGGACACTACAGAGTCCACACTGTCCATCTGAGTCCTCTTAGCACCCAGCTTCTCCAGCCTCTGCTTCAGGTGCCACTGCTCCCGCTGAAGCTGGACTATTTGGTGGACAGCTTTCACAATCTTCAAGTTTCTTTATGTGCAATTTGGCTTTTGTCAGCAAACTCAGGGTGGTGTGTCGGCTTGACTCAGGGTCAGGCGGTACCAATTCCTTTAGCTTCTCTAGGCAAAGGCGGAGGTGAGCAGGCCTGTTCTTCTCCATCTCATTGTGAGTTGATCTGCTACTGGAGCTATTCTTCTTGGGCTTGTTCCTCCGTTTGAAGGCATCTCTGTCCTTGCTACTGTATGGCAACATGAAGGCATACTCATGTTCAACTTCTCTCTCCCGCCGCTCCAGGTAGTCAGCCACCTCCAGCAGCAGCTGGATGTTCATCCCGAAGGCTGTCCCCATCCTGCACCCGGCGGGCCATCTCTCTGTGCCCTCGAGCCACTGGCCAGGAACATCGAGAAGCTGCTGCGCTGGCCGGCCAGGAGGGGCAGCGATGGGACAGCACGGAGCCCGAAAATGTCATTTTTTAAATAACACTCATCAATATTTATGCCACAACACCTGCATCTTGATGTCATCTGTGGGATTTTCTGGTCCTCAACTTACTTTGTTACTATGTACAGTGGTTAAGCCAATTAACTTTTTGCTTTCATAAGGTGCCCAAAATACTAACTTTTAACAGAAACATGATTTCTAATTACATGTACGTACCTTTTACTACACCGTATTGTGTAGTATTAGTATAATTCCCTGATGCTGAGTAAGAGCAGCAATATTCAAATCACAGGTAGCTATGGGATAACAAAAAAAACCACCAAACTCAATAGTGTGCCATTCTTTTAAAACTACACAGAGTATTCAAAGATTTTCTTTATTAGGGATTTATGTTAATTGCTTTGGTGCCATTGTTATCATTAAAAAGTTCTACACTGTAACCTCATCATATGATGAGGATCATGTATAGAACTATTACATTTTAGATACATTTGAAACTGTCTTTAAAACTTTCTTGTTAGTGTTTCTCTAATTGCTGATCCCATGAATTGGAGTGTGTGTGCATGTGCCTGGCTGGGAGGACATTATTCTTTCCTAGGCATCTGAATGCTGGGAGGAAAGAATAGCTCCAGTTTGGGTTCTCAACAAAGGGTTGTTTTCTAGGCACAGTACTATTTTTCACTGATCGTTGTGAATGTACTATTTTCTCTAGTGTCCAAAATAGACAATATCCAACCCTCTCTTCATTTTGACCATTTTAGTTGAAGAGGGTACTACTAACACATATTTTTCCAGTCACTATTACTAGCCTTGGAGCTTAGCACTTGAAATGAGCAGTCCCTAGACCCTGGATTCAATTAGCAACATTCACATGGTGGATTATAATTCTGTGTAACCACAGACCCAATAAATGTAAAGCCTTCTTTTGACCTAACTTTCTTTTTCTTCTTGAAAACCAAACTTACATGTGGTGTACATATATGCATTAAAAAAATAAAAGACTCATAGACAGAATAAATTAGTAAACCTGAAAAGAAAAGATTGGATGTCCCTCATTTTCAGTAGGTCCAAGACAATTATTATTTCGTATTATTATGCTTTTGAAGGTCTATTGAGGACCAAACACTAATTTCAAGACTGATGTGAGGGAGACATCCTATCCTTTATCCACAATGGGATCTTTGATCAATGTTATGATTTGTTTGCTTTATATAATAGCACCAATGATTTAGTGCCCATGCTATTGAAATATAAAAATATGAATAACACATGTTTCTTTCTAAAGGAAGAATAAGATTAGCAAGTGTCTACTGAACACAAACAATAAAAGATAATGAAAAAGTAGTCATTTAGTTAGAATTGAGTGCTCAGAAAAGCATAATTTACAATTCATTTCAATTCAACAACTCTAAAGTTAGTTTCTTTCAATGTGTGCATCTAATTACATATTCACTTCATTTTTTTTTTCTAATCTTGGATACAAAATTGAATAAGTTTTTTATAAAGGTAAGAATGAGGTAGCTGTTCTTGAGGTAGAGCTAGAGACAGCCAAAATTCCTCTTGGGCTCTGTTTTACTTCAAAGTCAATAGGAGTATAATTACAATATTCCATAAGACAAAGTACAGTTTTGATCAAACTTATACATGAATTTTCAGACTTAAGAGCTTTTGGTCTTTAGTAATTAAAGAATCATTTATTTGAAAATATGCTCAGATATTGCCATTAAAGGGTATCTCAAATGAGGGTTTATTTCCAGTTTCTGGTTATTATACATAAAACTGCTATGGATGCAGTGGAGCATCTTTTGTTGAGAATTTCCTTTTGGTTTGTTGGTGACTACTTTCTTGAGTTCTTTATATATTTTGGACATTAACTCTCTGCCAGATCTAGGGTTAGTGAAGATCCTTTCCCAATCTATAGGCTGCTATTTTGTCTTATTGACAGTCTTATTGTCCTTTGCCTTACAGTTCTTCAGTTTCATTAGATCCCATTTGCCAATTGTTGATCTTAGATCCAGAACCACTGATGTTCTGTTCAGGAAACTGGCAATGTGTTCATGGCTACTGGCCAAGGTGTTTTTACTAGATTTATTGTATCTGGGTGTATGTTGAGGTCTTTGATCCACTTGGATTTGAGTTTTGTGCAGGGTAATAAATATGGATCTATTTTTATATTCTTTTTCATAAGCACCTCTAGTAAAACCAGCAGCAGTTCAAGATACTTTTCTTTTACCAGTGTATGTTTTTTGTTTTTTTTTGTCAAAAATCAGGTGTCAGTACTGTGTGGGTTTATTTCAGCATCTTCAATTAGATTCTGTTTGTTTCTAAACCAAAACCATGCAGTTATTATTACTAATGCTGTGTAGTACAGCTTGAGGTCAGGAATGGTGATAATTCCAAAAGTTCTTTTATTGTTTAGGATTATTTTAGGTATCCTTTATTATTGTTGCTTTTGTTTGTTTGTTGTTTGTTTGTTTCTTTTTCCAAATGAAGTTGAGAATTGCTAATTCATGATCTGTTAAAAATTATGTTGCAGTATTGGTGGAGATTGCATTTAATCTGTAGATTACTTTTGGTAAGATGGCCATTTTCACTATATTAATCTTACTGATCCATGAGCAAGGGAGTTACTTCTATCTTTGGATGTCATCTTTAATTTCTTTATGCAGATACCTAAAGTGTCATACAGGTCTTTCCCTTGCTTGATTTGAGTTACACCAAATTTTTATTATTTGTGGTTATTTTAAAGGGTGCTCTTATGTAAGCTTATTGTATGTTTATAGCCATCTCTTTCTTAAATTAGGGAAATATCCTTTTATGGTTTTGTTGAAGATATTTTCTGGACCTTTGAGATGGGAATCTTTTTTTTTTCCTCTTCATATTATTCTTAGGTTTTGTCTTTTCATGTGTCCCAAATTTCCTTGATCTTACCTATTAGAAAAGGTTTCAATTTGACATTTCCTTTGACTGATGTATCAACTTGTTATAATGTATGCTCTACCTCTGCGATTCCCTATTCCATCTCTTGTATTCTGTTGGTGATGTTTTGTATTTATTTTCTGTTCTCTTTCGAGGCAGTGGATCTATCAGATTTCACTCTCATCACTAACAGCCTGGACATTCAAGTCATAATATAATTACACAGACATGCAGTTTAATCTCCATGCAGGTTCTCCAACATCTGGAGTGAAGACTCTTCTCTAAAGCGTAGCCTGACTTTGATGTTACATGGCCCAACAAGGCTGACTTGTTTGGCTTCGAGACTGATGTACCAGTGGGGCGATACCTAAGGGATCCCACCATCTCAGAGGAGAAGCAAGTGGTGGACAGAGGGATCTGTGAGGGTGGAACTCAAAGAGGTGACACTTTAGATGTAAATTTTAAATACATACATACATAATACATACATACATACATACAAATACATAAATTGGTACAGAGATGCAGAAATGTTGGATCTAGGATGTAACAGTTGCTTTTCCATGATCCTCAGGACTGTAAGAAGAATGTTTCAGATAGAGCCAGGAATTGAAGAATACTGCAATATTTTGTCCAAAGGAGCCGAGGTTTTGCTCTGTACATAATAATTTTGGTGGTTTTTTTTTTTTTTGTTTTTGGGTTTGTTGTTTGTTTTATTATTTTTAATTACTTGGCAACACAGAATTATGAGTCTCTAGCTCATGAAATATAGAGTTATATTCTACCTAAGGCATCTTGGTTACAGACTTAGTTGGTTCATACAGTAAAACAAATGTCAATTTAGGTGTCCCAAAACTAATTTGTTTAAAAAAGGAATGTGAAATTTACAATAGAACTATTGATGGCTTAATAGATATTTGAGCAGAAGGTGATCAGGGGCATTGATACTTAAGACAGTGAACTCACAGGACTGTCTTGATGCAAAACACACAAGGCTGTAATATGGCAGAGCTCTGGGACCGACTCACCTCAGCAGGAGGTAGGGAACGATGCGATCTCAAAAGCATAAAGTTTTATAGGAAGATCGGTTGGAGTGTGGGGCTTTGGCGCGCGCGCACTTGATTGTTATAAACATTTTGAACATCAGCGATTCTGCTCTGCTAAATATGAGTCTTTGAAGCCATCTGCAGCAGGACCTTGGGAATGAAGCAAACAGATTAGACAGGACAAGGGGATTCTTCTCTGCCCATCACACACTTACTCATCTACTCTTATCTAGCCCATGTTTCTCTTAGAAATGTGTCCTTGTCTTGTAGCCAGCCTGTCCTAAGACACTCAGTAGCTCTTTGTTCTTGAGGCCCAGGGCTGGCTTGCAATTTTAAGTCTTATGTCTCTATTCTTAGAGAGTCTCACTGCTCTTACCATTCTAGACTATTTGAAACTTCCTTTCAGTACCCAGCTGCTTCTTACAGCCCAACACCCCACATCTTCTTGCTTAACTTCTTTGGGTATGTTGGTGGATCATGAATATTTTTAAATTTTTGGCTAATATCCACTTAGCAGTGAGTCAATGTCATGCATATCCTTTTAGGTTTGTATTACTTCACTTAGGACAATATCGTCTAGTTCCACCCATTTTCCTGCAAAATTCATGATTTCCTTGTTTTTAAAATTGGGACAAATGTTAAAAACATTGAGTAAAGAAACTACATTCTGTACCTATTATTGTTTTGAGGGATATCTGGATTACTTCCTGTTTCTGGCTATTATGAATAAGGCAGCTACGAACATAGTAGAGCATCTGTCCTTGTGATATTATGCAGCATCTTTTGGCACATGTCCAGGAGAAGTATTGCAGGGCAATCTCAAACTTTATATGGAAACACACTCATGCACACACATGTGGGAAAGGGGGGCCACAGGGACCTGTTCTGGAGGCTACCTCAGAGGGTCCCACATGCGGAAAATGGCTTAGAGTTCCAAGGCTGGAAGCTTTGGCGATACAGGCCCAATGATAAGAGCAAGTCCCTTTGGGTTCAAAAGGGTTTATTACATGGCGGGATGGTGGATCGGATGTAACCCC
>JAJTUV010002444.1:0-155921 GCA_021653895.1 Mastomys natalensis
AATGAAATTTATAAATCAAAATATCAAGAGTGGAGTGTTTTTCTTTATGGCTCTCTATCATAAGTAATTGGGATAATTTTTTATGTGACTATAATTTGCTTTGTGCCCTGGGGGGGTGCTCTATCATTCTTGAAAATAACTGTTAGAGAAAAAAATCTTTGAGAGTAAAATAGAGCACAATCATTATTCAGTTTTATTTTCAAACAGTGTTTCACATTTGATTTGCCAATAGTCAAATTTTAAATTTAAGAGACATTTTAGAAATAGAACTACATCTACTAAAATGAATATCCCAGGTCAAGGGATCTGCAAAACTACCAACAGAACATCACAGGACATATACTAAGTAATATTTTGCTTTATGTAGTACTAGGACCAAGAGGGAAGAAGTAGAAGGTGGCTCGGGGCCAAGTCATACAGAGCCTGAATACCTTTGGTTTATTAGTCTTTTCAGGACTTAAATGTTTATGAAAGGGAGTATGAGAGTCATTCATAATCATTATTGAGCTTTAGTGTACCAAGCATTGTTTTGACATTAGAAGCACTGCCCATAATCAGTCAGAAAAGAATATCTATCCCTATACAGCTCATATTATAGTGGGTTGAAAAGATAGTAAACAATTGGGGCTGTAGCTGAATGGAATAGTGATTGTTTAACATGCCCCGAGCCCTGGGTTATATCTCCAGCACTAGAGAAAAAAAAAAGCAAAAGACAACAATGAATAACATTAGCTTATAGATTGTTATATTAAATATTATTTAAAGAAAGACAAGCAAGGGAATATAATGATTAGGCCTATGTTATTACTAGAATAGTATTACCAGAGTAAGCCTCACTGACAAAAAACATTGCTAGGAGGATGAAGGGGCAAGTTGTACAGATAACAGAAGTGAACAATACAGGCAGGGAGAAGAGCGAATTCATGTGCGTGATTGCTTTTCTTGGGAGCACTGAGGTGGTTAGTGTTAATGGAGCTAGTTGAAAGAAGGGAAGCAGTGAAAGATGAGGTCAGGGATCTTCTAGTTGTTGTAATGACTTTGAGTTGCATTGGAAGGAAAAATAAAGTCATTGCAGGTTTGAGCTGGGGAGTGACATGACTTTGGTTTTCACGGTATAGCGTTGTTTGCCCTTTTCAGAACTTACTGTAAGAGAACAAAAGTAGAATAATGGAGACAAGATAGGAGGTTAGTAAGGAAATCTAGGTAAGAGCAGATGGTGGCTTAAATTAGGTTTGGTGTGTGCGTGCTTGCATCTCTCTCTCTCTCTCTCTCTCTCTCTCTCTCTCTCTCTCTCTCTCTCTCTGTGTGTGTGTGTGTGTTTGTGTGTGTGTGTGTGTGTGTGTGTGTGTGTGTATGTGTTACTGAAGAGTCAGTTGCTAGGCTATTGGAAATGAAGAGTGACTTAATGTAGAAGTCTTAGCATAGAGAATGGAATGCAGGGGTACCATTAGCATAAATGGTACATTCTTATTTGTAAAAGAGATGTTTTACAAATTAGATTATCTTAAATTTTACCCAACTCTAATTGTCCATATTATGTAAACCATTGTGAGCAAAACAAATGCTAATTCAAAGTAGAGAAATGTGAGACGATTCCAGACTCTTCCTGTAAAACCAAGTGAAATGATAGCTAGCATTTCTATCTTTCTTATGCTTTCTTTCACTGATTAAATTGTCAACATGTGTTCAATTGAGATACAATACTGAAGCATTTCTGACATACATGTGTCTTAACATAGGAATTTGACTAAAGAATATATTTTTTTCTTCTAATTTGTATTCTTGATTTGGAAATGTAGATGTTTCCAATTATAATTGTAGGAACACCAAAGGAATAGTAGGAAAGAAAAGCAGAAGTTGCTTAGAGACTTATGTAATCTATGTAAAAACCTCACTAGACAGGCTCATGTCAGATGTCAGCAGGGTCATTTCAGGTCTGTAATTGTGCTTTACAAGAAATCACATCTATCATTGTGCATGAAACTTTTCTTTTCTTTTTCTTCTCTCTTCTCTTTTCCTTCCTTCCTTCCTTCCTTCCTTCCTTCCTTCCTTCCTTCCTTCCTTCCTTCCTTCCTTTTTTCCTTTCTTCCTTCCTTCCTTTTTTCCTTCCTTCCTTTTTTCCTTCCTCCCTTTCTTTTTTCTTAAACACACCAGAATACTCAAAAGGAAAGGGTTGGAGGAGAAAGTTCTCTGGTGAATTGATTGTTTTAAAGATTGCTTTAGTTTTGATTTAAATGATACCTTTTTAATCTGTGCTTTTGTGTGATGCATATATTCATGGGTGCATGTGTGTTGTGTGTACTTGCATGCCAGAGCATGTTTGTGGGTGAGTGGAAGTCAGACGACAACTTTGGGTATTTCTTGGTCCTCACCTCCTTATTTTGTTTGAGCCAGGGCCTCTTTGTTGTTCCTTTCTGCATGTATAGTTAACCCACTGGCTTTCATGAAGATCTCTTATCGTAGCCTCTCATATTGTTGGAGCAGTGGGATTGTAGATGCACAGTACTGCACCTGGCTTAAGGTGGCTTGTAGAGTTTCAACCCTAGGTTTTCATGTTTATTCAATGAGCACTTTCCCTACTAAGCCACCTTCCAAGTTCCTTTTTCCCCCAAGGCAATAAAGATTTATTGAATTTTATGATGATTTAGTACAGGAGAAGAAGTTTAGATTCCTGAGGGAATTGAAGCATTCAAAATACTAAAAGATACATACATGTACTAGTGCATTTGCCATGGTTGTTCTAGATTAGGATAGTTTTTCATAGCACAGAGTGGATAGTAGTAGTTGAAGGCAATTTTCTGAGATTGGGAGACCAAGCAGTTTTGACTTACTGAAAACTCACAATGCAATCCTCTGTAGTAAAAGATGTGTATTTTACTTAGTAAAAATACATGCCAATACCTATGACTATGTTAGATACACTTTATTCAGCTTCTTCTGCAAGAAACAGAGTGTGAAACAAGTCTGAAGGGACTGCACATGTGATAGCCACCCTCCAAGAGTATATTTTCTGTGCCGTCTTAGTTTGCTTGCATGTACTCTGTGATATTTATTTAATGATGCCGCTTATTATGCAATTCTAGAAACATAACATCATCATGAAGAGATGTGTGACTGTACTTATACAGTGAAATCTTGACTTTATCCTGATTGCATGCTATTGTACGATTTTGAATTATCCTCTGAATCCTGAAGTTTATTGAATTCTTAGTTTTGTAACATTTTAAAATTTAACTCATTGAGTAATGTTTGCTATATGTGAAATAGTTACTGTGTTTTATTTTAATTTCATAATCTTTAAGGCATTATTTATTATAAAACCTTTCAAATACTGCAAGAGAACACAATTTTACTTATTGCTTTGTAGTATTTAAATACTGTTATGGTACTATCTAATATAGGTGTGAAAGTTGGATCTTAGTGTCCATACTTAAAATCAAATAGATAACCCTACCCCAAGCCAAACCTTCATTTGTAATTTCTACTATATTTTTTTCATTTTGTAATGGATGTATTATTTGTATGTTGAATTTTATTTTTGACAGTTTACATTTGATAAAAGATGAGAATCATTAAATTCCTTTAATTATTGTTGACTTGTTTGACTTATGAATTTCTGTCATCTGACTGGTATTTTCTTTTGTTTGTTTCCTTTTGGTTTTAATAGAACATTCAAATAAAAACTTTGGCAGATGATGTGGTAAGGTGGTGTGAGCAGCATGCTATTGCATTGCTTATGCATGTTACAATTTTTATTAAAAAGTGGACATTAAAGCATTGATATATGCAACATATAAAGTGAATGCATGTTTAGAAAATGGAGCAGAATAGGATCATTGCTAATAGAGAAATTTCCTTGTCACATACTAACATAAACAATTGTAGCCAGGCACAGTGGTGCATCCCTGTAATTGTAATACTCCAGAGACTGAAGAAGGAGGACTGCTTCAAGTTGGAGGTCAACCTAGTGTATGTAGAGAGTTCTAGGCTAGCTAGGGCTCCGTAGTGCCCTATCCCACCTCAATAAAAAGAAACAACTGCCCCAAACTTACTCAAATAGTTGGGTCAGATTCCATCTATATTTTTTAATTTATCATTGTGACATATAACAATCAATATTTTAAAATTTGGCGCATACATGTAGACACTAGAAAAACATGGCTCTTTTCACTATTGATAGCTAAATTTATTGTGATTATATTAAATTCTGATATTAGAAGAATTTGTTTACAAATAAAATATGTACTATTGAATTAGAAAGCTTACATATTTTCAAGCTTTGACTACCATAGTAATTCTTATTAGAAGATACAAGCTAAGATTTAAATGTATTCTTTATACCTAAACTTTCCTGAATGATATTTTAAAACAGTTTCAGTTTTTTTTTTATTATATGAACTACCTATCTACAAAAAATGTAAAATCATATTACTGTTCTAAGGAAATGAAGGTATATACTTCATTTTCTTACCAAAATATAGCTGAAATAAAAAGCCATTTTTTTGCATTAAAATGAAAGATGTAGAAAGCTCAAGTCTGTATGTTATTAATGCTGATATTCAGTATGAATGCTTTCATTGTATTAGTACTTTTAAGTGATATAAAGTGAGTAGAGGGAATAGATATGTTAATTTAATAACCAACTGCATATTTAAATGCTTTCATGTCCACCATATCGTTAAGTAAAATTTGTCTCAGTTTATGTGGGATTACTAAAATTGTTTTTCTTGAGTTGTGTGAAGAGATTACTTATCTAAACCAACTTAACTTTCCTCAAAGAGTTAAAACAACATTTAATAATACAGTTCAAATAATTTTAAAGAAATAATTGCAATGTGAATGCTGAGATCAGAACCAGGGACTCATGTATTTAAGGGAGTCACCTGTTCTGTGAATTGAGGGAGTTGGTTTGGATGGCATTTCATTTTTCTTCCCAGCTCTAAAATATTGTGGTTTCTATAATCTTTCTGTAAGCAAGCATGTACTCAAATAATTTTTGTAATCCCAAGTAAGCTGCTTAAAACTGCTTTCTTCAAAGTACACGTTAAAAAAAAAAAAACACTCATTATTTCAACCAATAAAATAAAGACTTTGTTCTCTTAGGGGGTCAACAAACATGAACTGTAATAATTTCTGGAATGCTTTCATATTCATAAGGTTATTTAAAAGGTAACATGGCAGTGTACACTCACTGTCCTCATACCTAACATATCTGTTTGCTTATTGTGACCTGATGACATTGCATGTGCTTTCTAACAGACACCTGAATAAAACTGAGTTGTCTTCAGTTTTATGACTATTACTAATGTTTGCTGTCAAATGTTTGGTGGTTTTTAAGTCAGATGGCCTTTTGACAAGCAGCTAAAGTTCTTGACTCACTTGATATGAACGAGCAAGCTAATTGTTAGAGATTGTACATGGTATTAATAGTTTAAAGGAAATACTCATAAAGTAGTGAGTTCATCAGATAATGTTTAAAGGAGGAATAACATATTTCTGTTTTTATCTTCAAAAATTGGAATGAGTGCTTTAGCTTTGTTTTACTTCCTACTGGTGCCAATTATTTGGGAAAGAAAAAAATCGAGGAATATGGTGATAACAGTAATTACTAGAATCAACACCCACCAAGTGTATTTGGCTCTGACAATGACCTACAGTATAAGAAGAAGAAACAGTGAGAGACAAGGTATCTTCCTTTCCTGTCTGATTCTGAGTTAGTGATTTTTTCAGTTTGGATTTAAACTCACTGTTGTCTGTCTTCAGATTCCATGATATTCAGTTTAGTCAACTGCTAAAATGGCAGTTGTTCATATATACTTGTCCCAGTTTTTACAGTATGCAGACGAAAAACATTACCTTAAATTTCTCTTTGAGTTTGCTACCAGTAGCTCCACTTCCATTCTCTTTTTCCAGAGCACTGAAGTTGGCACCAAAGCCTCATTCTCCTCAAAACAACCACTACAAGTTTTTGATCCATAGTGTCTCTTCACTTCCTGTGCAACAAAGAAATGACAAGTGACTAAGTTTTACTTTTGAGGGATGTTTTCTCACCCCTAGCCTTCTGAAGCTCAAGAACTACTTTAAGGTTGCAAAAGAGTCCAATCTCTAACTGTGCTTGCTGCTTACAATAATATATTGTCAAGAGACAAGAATAATATATATTATACTAAATGCCATTTTGATGTTTCTATTCTTCTTGTTCATGGCTCCTGATCCTTTTCTTAGGGTTTATTTTTTTCTTTTTCTGTTTGTAGCGTGACCGAATTACAAGTTTCAGAAAATCTGCCATCAAAAGAGAAAAACCTGTTATTCAGCATCCTATTGATTCTCAAGCCACAATGGTTGAGGTTCCAGTAGCTCAGACATTACATGATGACCGATCTCTAATTTTGTCTGAAAAGGAAGTTCTGGACCTCTTTGAGAAAATGATGGTGAGTTAAGACTTCTAATCTTGTCATTTTAAACTATGTGTGTTCAGAATAACGCTGCGTTTTAAATATGAATGTTTATGGGGAGTTTTTATGTCATATAAACAACAGACTTAAACCTTGTTGAGATAACAATAGTATTTCTACGAATATTTGAGATTGTTTGCTTATTTATTTATTTGCTAGAATGTCTATTGTAATCATAGTGCCTAAAATTAGGGACAAATTTATTTCTCTTTTTTTCTCTGTATTTTGTAGTTTGTAGCATAACACATCAATATTTCAATTAACTACTTTGTGTGCTTGCTGGTCCAACACAAAGTCAGCCTAAGTCTACAAGGTCTGTTGAGTATATGAAATACAGTTAGGAAGGTACAGTTTAAAACAACAATATGGTAATTGAAACCAAGGAATTAAACTCTAACCCTAACCCTGTCCCTTAGCAAAATCATACAACTTACATTTTGTAGTATACTTCTTATGTTTCTTTTTGTGCACTCTAAAGTATTTCTAAAATAATAAGTATAATATTTGGATTATTCAACACTTTTAAATCTGGAAAAGAGATAAATAAAACATTGGATAATCTCACATTGCTTAGCTTGACCAGATCTCTTTTAGAGATTCCAAAACATGATTTATTAATTTAACATATTAATCTTATATATCAACATACATTTTATATGAAGAATTCAATAACATTTGCAGCATCCCTTCCTTTATCAAACATGCCCTATTCCATCTTGCATTATTAATATTTCTCAGTGAGTTTCCTCCTCTATTGTCCTGTCTTAATTAATAATGATGATAATAACAACAAAACTAGAAACATTCTTGGTGATTATTTTATTAATAACATTTTCTGTTTTTTTATTTTTCTCTCTTTCACTGAACAGTCATGTTTGTAGCTTTAAGTTGCTGATCAGTTTGGCTAGTACTTCTTGCAGCACTGACAGTATCTTCTGGGTTCGGTGCCGCTTGCCATACCCAGGTTCCTTTAAATTCAACAGTATGGGGCCATGTTCTGCTCCATACATTTTTTTTTTTCATTTAAATCTTAGTTGCAGTCAGATTATATTGGTTCAGCTTCTATATTCATGTCCTTGCTCATCTACTAGCTGTTTTTAGTCCCTGTTTCAACAACCCTTCCTGTAGTTATTTCTCATGGATATAAAATTGCTTCCTAAGTGCTAACTACTCTTCTGCCCATTTCTAGCCTCTGCCAGCTCGCTGTTTTGTGTGTGTCTGTCTGCCAGCCTATCTATCTATCTATCTATCTATCTATCTATCTATCTATCTATCTATCTTTATTCTCTCAAACAATACATACGAAATGCAGTCTTTTCTCCTTCCATTCCTACCATTCCCTCCCCCACCTCCCCTTTTCCCCAGACCCATTGCTCCTCGATTTTGCTTCAGATAAGAGCAGCTTTGCTCGTTCATATCCAGTATACCCCTAATAATTCTGAGACAGATTCCTTTCCCAATGCACCACATGGGTCTTTGTGTCTTTAGACCAGTGGTTCTCAACCTCTCTAATACTGCAGCCCCTTAATACAGTCCCTCATGTTGTGCTGACCCTCACCCATAAAATAATGTCATTGCTACTTCATAATGTTACTTTTCGTATTGTTGTGAATCATAATGTAAATACCTGATATGCAAGATATCTGCTATGCAACCCCCCCCCAAAGAGTTACAACTTGCACATTAAGACAGGGATGGGGATGGGGATGGGGCACTGATCAGAAAAATAAATAAATGGGGAAGAAAAAAAGAACCTCTGCTTTACTTAGTCAATGTAAATGTCTCCACTGTTCCTACACCTATGCACTTTGGTGAAGATTTCATCTCTTTGCTGCTGAAATGTTAGAACTCTTCCTTGTAATTCTCTCCCAATAACGTTGTTGCTTAATTTACTGAATGAAATGAAAAGATCAGAAGGGAGCATTCATGGGTCTCAACTACCACATGTGCTTTGCTTTTAGATTCTGTGCTAACTGGACTGGACTTTTTTTGCTTCTTGTCAACATGGATGAGTTTTTTTTCACGTTCAAATTCTTTGATTTGTGTACATAAGTAGTTTCCATTTATTTTTACCTCCTCAGACTCTACCCCCCAGCCCCCATATTTTCAACTATACACCAGTTGTGCTACCTGGTGTCAAGACAATTTCTCGCAGAGATGACAAGCCAGTCCTATTGAGTCAGTTCTTCAACATAGGTTCCTTCTTTCCAGGAGACTGTACATTGTAACAAATTAACAATAGAAGCTAGCTATAACACAGGTATTGTTATAATTGCGGAAAAATAGGGAGATAATTGCCAAAGGAATATAAGATTTTGGGTAGCTATGGATCATAAGTTAATAGACATCTATTATTTAAAGTCCTAACTATGATTAATAATATATTGTATTGACAATGTGATAATGTGAAAGTTTAATAAAAAGTATTCTCTTCACATCATTATTTAAAATAGTACATAATAATGAGCTAGACTTAGTCACTGAGCAGTGTATTCTTTTTTAGAACATTATGTTGTATACAGGAAATTCAGTTTTATAACAATTGAAAAACTTATAAATGGAAAACGAATATAAGTGAATATATTTAGTGAATACACATCTTTATAGTTAGTATGTTATAAACTTTTGTGCCATTTTCTGTTTATCAGATAAATCTTGACCATTGTTCAGTTGCCAACATTTATCAGTTTACTGCCTTGTTGTTATACTGTCTTAATCACTGATAACAGCAAAACAGTAACAATGACATATATATGAATATCATTTATAATTGAACATGTATTACTTTAAAATAATAGTATAATCATAGTAGGAATAGACTTTATGAGAAACATGGGGTATTAGGTAAAGAGTTTGAGGTGGAGTATTTCTTATTTTATCTGTAGTTTCCCTTATAGAACCTCACCAAAGGCCAACAGTCTTATAATTGAAAGCTGGTTGGTATCATCATTATAGTTGATTGTAAAAAAGGGTTGAACTTTCAGATATAAAAATTTCTTTGTTTTCTTCACTCCTTGTGAGTGTCTTCATTACAAATAATGTAAAACATATTCGTGTGCTATTTGATGGCGGCTAAGATGATGTTGTTAGACTCTCTTGGTGTTACCTTTATTCTGCTGTTTCTGTTAACCAGTATTTGCAGTTTTCAGAACTATCATACAACCATGTGTCCTGTTTAAACTGATGTTGTGTTGGGATTTTCTTATACCATTGATCAAATAGCACTGTTCACATACTTCTTTTGCATTAGATGCTTAACAGCAAATGGATGATTATCTTACAATTTCCAATACGTTTTTGAGAAATAGTACGTTTTCATAAACCTTACAGTGAGAAGCAACAACAGAGAGCTCTGTTCAAATTTATTTCATCTCATTCTGGTAATTGATACTCTTCCTGCTTGAGAATCAAAAGTACCTACAGCATTTCTTACTATAGTAGCTAGTAGAAGACTAAGTTTAAAATGACAATAAAAAATGACTTTTTATAAGCATTAGCTATTGTATTATTAATCATTCACTAATGAACCCCTCACTATAACACTTGATTTATTTTGAAATGAATAAAAACTCTTAAGTGGGAGGGAAGTTAATAAAAAAAAGTAGGTGGTGTGGTAGTATATGCCTTTAGTAGTAGGAGGCCAAGGTAAGTAGATCTTTGTGAATATGAGACCAGCGTGGGCTATATAGGCAATTAAAGGCCAGCCAGCAGAGCTACATAGGTGATTCTTTCATAGAACACACACTCTTTAAAAAACACTAATTTTAAATTATATAGATATGCTTTATATCTTTGGCATAATTTAATGATGCCATAATTATATTTAATAAGTGCTTAATTATTGATTTTGTATTCCACCTGTTAGAATTCCTCACAGGTCTTCCTAAAGCTTTTAATCTTGTCTTTCCCCTTTTTTTTCTTCATTAATTTACACAGAAGAGTGGCCTCTGGACACCAGGAGCTCTACTGTAACCTAAGCATATTGTATTCCTTTGACTGCTACTAAGGATTTTTTTCTCACTCAGCACCAGGTTTTTAGAAGTTGGTTAGCTTGGCTGAGAACCTTTGAGTGCTCTCAGCATAAGTAAGTTTAATTAAGTTACCACGAAGTACATTATTCGTAGTAGGCCTTCACATCTATAAAAAGCTAAGGAGTAGTTGTCAGAAATGATTAGATTCTAATAAGTTGTTTAGGAAGTCCAATTCCTACTGGTTCTGTTTAAGTTTCTTACATCCTCAATCCATATTTTAAGGCCATGCTCAATGCCAGGATCTTTCATAGATAATACATTTTATTTTCCCTTGAAGAATCATATGGAAAACATGTAAAGGAGTAGCAACATGTACTCAGTGAACAGATGAAAAAATAATCTGAATCTGGATCCATTAAAAAAAATTGCCATTTTTTCATCATAAAAGTTTTACAGGGGAACAGGAAAGAAGACAGACAATGAAGGAAGAGAATTTAAAGATCCAGGTTTGGAAATTCATTTCCCTGGGAGACATGTTCACAGACTGCTATTTCTGTTCTATGTCGCATGTAGAAATGCCTTGAAAATAGCGTTTTTTTAAAAAAGGGCTTAGTTTGCATTTACTGTGAGTAGCCATTATTAATTGATCTGTGTTATGTGCTAGATAGTATGCTATGGGCTGCTGTTTAGAGATAAATGCAGCACCTCCCCTTAAAGAGAACAAGTTCAGTCAGGGAGACAGGTTAAGGTATACAGAGCTTCCCTAGTTCTAGGATTGCTTTGGATCAGCTGCTTTAGTGGGATAAAATCACCAGAATCTCCCAGGAGGACTCAGGAAAGAAGCAGATGAAGATGTAAATAAAATGTGAAAAGCCAGTATCCACTTTTTAATAATGGGTCTCATTTTTTTCTGGCAGTCCATTCTCATAATTTAAGTAATTCAGCAAAGTCCAAGGGCACCTATATATCCTAGGAAGTGTTTCAAATTAGAGAGAGACAGAGAGACAGAGACACACACACACACACACACAGAGAGAGAGAGACACACAGAGAGAGAGAGACAGAGAGAGAGAACCCCAACCATCAAGAAGTTATGTTCTGATAGATGACATATAGAACATGAGGTGACATTGTGAAAAGAATAAATAGCAAAGAGAAGTTTTGAGTCATGCCTGACAGCTCTCTCCAGAATGCTAGATAGTTTGTTGTTGCAGAAGACATAAACATATCAAAGATACTACTCCCCACAGAAGGACTTCACTTTGTATGGCCTGCAAGCTAACAATGTTTGCTTTATGTTTTAGATCCTGTGTGTGTGTGTGTGTGTGTGTGTGTGTGTGTGTGATGTGTATGAGTGCAGATAGGAATGCATATATGTAGCAGTGTGTATGTGGAAGTCAGGTGACAACTTACAAGAGTTGGTTTTCTCTGTTCACCCTCTATGGGTTCTTCAGGTTCCATCCCAGTTCACCAGGCTTTGTGTGACAAGTGCATTTCCCTGCAAGCCCACCTCATTGATCCCATGTTTTATTATTTAAATGGTTAAAGAGAAGATTAATTTCAAAGCATATGGAAATTATACGAATTTCATTGTCTATAAATGAGAATGTAGTTATGTCTATTTTTAAATTCAGGTTCTGTGTCTTCTTTCTACTACAGCAAACAATAATTTTTATTTAGGCTAGCCTGGCCTATAGAGAAAAGTGAAGTCTACCATAGGATACAGAAGCCCTTCTTTAAAAACTTATTCCAAACCAAGCCAAACTAAACCAAACTGAAACAAAACAACCCAGAAAAGGATCAAAAGCAAGAAAGAGACCAGTGAGCAAAGCCTGAAACATTTACTGCCTTACTCCTACATATTGCAAAAACGCTTTGTAATCTCAGGATTGTCTCTAAGCTTTTTGATTTTTTTTCCCTACTTGGGAAATAATATGTATGAAAATATATGTATGTGTATGAATTCATTTATATGAATTCATATGTATACACGTCTTCAAGTAACTTTAATATATCTAATCTTAAACTATGACTACATATGAATATACTAATATCACATACATTATAAGATGAAGACATAGTTAAAATTGAGAAAAACTTGAATGAAAGAGATGTTCCAACGAATTTATTTTTTCAGACAAAAAGTTTCTGCTTTCATGATTGCTTTCCTTGGGTGCTGACTTATGCCCTAGTTTTTATGGCTTTCTTTAAAACAGGCAACAATTGGGCTGCTTATCTGTAAGTTCATATTATATTTGATATTTGGCTTGAAATATCACAGCCAAAACAAAGACCTGACCAAGAAGCTGAAATCCAGGTTTGGAGAGATGTCTCAGTGATTAAGAGCACATTGTGCTCTTCCAGAGGATCTGGCTTCACTTCCTGGCACCTACATGATGGTTTATAACTATCTGTAACACCTGACTCAGGGAACTGACATCCTCTTCTGATGTCTGAAGGCACCAGGCATACATGTGGTACACATACATACACTTGGGCAAAATACATGCATAAAATACAGTAACAAAACAAACAAACAAAAACATAAAAGCAAGGTTCACCAGGACAAGTAAATTCTCTTCCCCTTTGATGATAGCCAGTTGTCTAAGTACTATGGTGTATTACATTTTGATCTTTTTACATTAATCGTTTAAAATGTAGTTTAATGAGGGAGTCTTTAATTAATGCTATTAGAAACATGGACTCTTTTCATTTTCTCATCTATATCATTGATATATAGATCCTCATCCTCATGGATGTCTACTTCAGACAATATCTAGCACTCAGAAGAAAGAATTTAACAGTAGTTCAAGCAGAACACTGATATGGAAGTTGGGTCAGCCAATATGTGTCATTCCACATGGAGTCCTTTGAAACGAAGTTACATTCTAACAAGACAACTTTTTTTTAATTAAAAGAGAAATATATAAACCATGCTGAATTTTTATCTCTTTTAAAATCCTTTATCTTGCAATAACCAGACATGTGTTTATAGGGAGAAAAATATATTCTTTCTTCTTAAAATACATTTTTCAAGTATCATAAAAATATTGATTATATGTTTACAATTTTTGCCTGCCCTAACTTTTCCTAGCTACATTAGTCCTTTTGTTCTTGAAGACAGTTGCATATATATTTTCACAAGTGAGGGGAAACATACATTTCTTAGTATGATTAGGGAGAAAATAGTTTCATGTTTGGGTTCCTACGCCATTTCAAAATTGTTTAAATACTTTAATGTTTTTGCTTTTCATATATTTTTGAGATAGTCTCACTCTATAGCCCAGACTAATTGGGAACTCATCGTGTACCTGAGGGTGGCCTTGAACTTGTGGTCCTCTTGCAGCTTCTAAATTGCAAAGTTTATTGGTGTGATATATCGCCTAAGGTGTGAGTGTTGGCTTAAATACTTTCTGCAATGCTGTTTGAGTTTCTCACATGTAAACTGTTCAGGAATCCTTCCTATTTGTGGTATTTTCAGAAAGCATCTTATTAACTACAGCTTTTATTATGGCAATATGTTTCCTCTGTTAAATTGTTCTATTAGTGACTCAAAGAAAAATGGCATATATATATATATATATATATATATATATATAATCTGAATTGAAACAATCTAGTTAATAATACTATAAGCTATTTCATAAAACAGCCATTTCATCCAGCTATATAGTGAACCTCCCACGGTTCAGTCATTTTCCTAATACTTGCTTATGCACATTTTTTTCACAATGATTTCTGTGTGTCTTCTGATAGTGTTTGTTTACAAGGAAGGCATTGTTTATATTTATATTTTTTGCAAGTATTACTTCAGTTGCTATAACAAAGTGTTTCTTAGCTGCTGTGGGGCATTTTAAAAATTGGTATTAAAGAAAATCCATTAAGTTTATAAACTATCACTAAGGTACAGGATTGAGATTATGTCACTGTGATTATTGTTGAGAACATTGAAGACACTACACTGTCTTCCTGCTCTGGTTCCTAGGATTTATATGGCCAGCTAATTTGAGGTAGATGTTTACTACCATTGTCTAATTTTCTAAAGTACAATATGCACATAAAGTGAGGGTTCTCATCATGATTGATTTGTAACTATATTTCACATGATTACTTTAATTACTTTCATCTTGTGGAGAGAGTGTATTAGAGTTAGATTTTTGTTATTGTTATTATGTAATAATGGAAGAGAGAGTCAGAGTTATGAAGAGATATAACAGGCACCCATTTTCTTGTTCTCTTGTGCTCACATTATTGAAATTATCCATTTATCTTCTATATGTTGTCTTTATAGGAATCATTTAGAGTTGTGTTTCCATCTTCTAGGGTTTATTTGGTTAAAAGTAGACAAAATAATCAGTAAATATACCTAACATTAACTGTAGTGTGTTGCAGGACACTTAAGGTGAATAAATATTCATTGTGAACATTCCACTTCTCCCTTAAGTAACTTCATGCAGCATTCAAATCTATGGATCCAGGAGGAATCTAGTGTGTCTTCTTGGTTGCATGTTAGTAAGTCGTATTTTCTTTACTCTTTAGAATGACTCTGATTTGTCAATCCCAGTGGGTCCATTATATAATCTTTATACTCTGGAGACATCAGTTGAAGATTGTGTTCACAATTTTCAAATATGAGACAGTAAAAAGCACTAGTTATGGTTTCTTATATTAAAATGCGTGATCTTGGGTGAAGGCCTCCGTGAGGAAGCTGTGTGCCAAACTTACTAATACTCACTTAATATTATGTGTTTGCTTTTGCTTTTACCTTCATTCTATTTTCAGAAATAACTATCTTTCCACTTTATCCTTTTGACTTTGTTTTTCTACTTGAGCTCCTATACGTTATATTGAATGTTTTTGTTTTATTTTGTTGAAAGAAGCTAAAATTATGGAATAGAAAATAAAGTTCTGGATATAGGGATGTGTACCTGAGAGGTTGGAGCAGAATAATTACGATTTTTAGGCTACTCTTGGCTACATAGCAAAATCCTGTATCAATAAATCAGAATACAACCAAACTCAAACTTACCTACCAACCAATCAACTTTGAAAATTATTTATTTAAATTATAAATAAACACATACATATAAATATGTATACATAAGTAAACATAAAATTTCATTAATTTAAAAACATAAAGCTTCAAAAATAATTATATCTATTATTGGTACTGGTGTATTTTAAACACTACAGTGCTATTAATTCATTTTTCTTAAAGGTGCATATCACCTTAGCCTAGGATTTTGGAGGTAAAAGGAAGGCAAGAACACCAGAGCAGGATGAGAAAGCATGAATGAAAGCTTCAGTGAAATAAAATTCAGCTGATATAACTTCTAACATTCTCATCTGAGTATATTTTCACATGGTTCCTCCTTAATAACTTGAGTGGTACAGTGTTTGGGGTTATATGTAAGGTCAGTTTTATAGAATGTGCCGTATGTGTATGAGGCTCTGGTTCAAGCCCCAAAATATATGAAATGAACATACACACACACACACACACACACACACACACACACACACACAGAGAATCAAACATTTCATGAGGTAAAGGACTATTTCTAGAGAGAGATAACTATATGAGATGTGAGAACAGGAAAGAGATGATGTTTGTAATTATGGCTTAATTGAAAACTATTCTAAGTTTGGACAGTTATTTAGACTTCAGCATCATTTTTTTTACACTACATTCCTCATATAATGTTGGGTACATTAAAGAAAAATGAAATATGCTTAACACTTGTTTTGTGTTTTTACCGTAAAAAAATTCTGTGTTTAGAAGTAGTTTCATATTCAATTATGTTGCTTAGAGTTAATATTGAGTTACGAGTATTGCTCTATTTAGTTTTATTATTGTATTATGAAGCTGGAGTTAATGATTTGGAAGTATCAGCTGCATAATTAGTAGTATGTTTTTATTTCTATAGGAATAAAATGAGTCATTATAGACTCTTCTGTTCATATGAATGCTACCCATTCCTAACTAATGTATGCAGCCATTTCATAAGTGAAAAAATGCTTAAGATTCTGAGGCAACTTTCAGTATTTAAAGAAAAGTTCCCAAATTTTGGACCTTTCATAGCAAGAAAGGAGGCTCAAAAATATTCAGTAAATGTTTACTATATACCAGGGACCAGGGTCTTTCTCTTTTGAGATTGCGGAGATCAATTTCTGATTTTAGTTGTCTTAGAGCAATGTTTCTGAACCTCTGAGTACTGACCGTTTTGGGGGTTACATATCAGATATCCTGCCTGTGAGATATTTTCATTATGATTCATAACAACAGCAAAATTGAAGTTATGAAGTATCAATGAAATAATTTTATAGTGGGGATCACCACAATGTGAGGAAATGTATTAAACTTCTGAACTGCTAGGAAGGTCGAGAACCACTTCCTTAGTGTTTTGGAGAGAGAGTTCTATGACAAAGTTTTAATATAAGTAATATGGAAGAATAGGATGAAGGTTTCCATTTAACAGTGGGGCATTGTGGGAAATTTTGTAGCAAGCTTAGTAAGTGAGCATGGAGTTAAAGTGTAAGGACTAGACAGAATCAGATTTAGTGGGAGGCAGCACATCACTGAGTGAGAAGTGGAAGAGGGAACAGCATCGTGTAAAGCACAGTGGGAAGTATGAAACGACATATATATGTAACAGTCACCACATCATAAAATCCAAGGTCAAGTGAATAGATGTATGCTATTTCAAGATGAAGTCAAAGCCTCAGAATATTTATTTGGGAGTAGGAGTGATAGATTCTAAGTGATGTTACCTGAAGATAAATTGAAGCTGGGTATATATTTTGGCCTGAGAGAATTCAGCCTTCAAAATATATTTGTTTGGTTCTTAAGGTAATTTTCTTCAATCCAGCTAATACTTTCTTTAGTTTGACAGTTGAAATGCTTCAGTATCTCACCTTTTTGAGCATAAGAATACCTGTTCTGGATTTTTAAACATTGGTTAAGTATTAAGAGATATTAGTTTGCCCTTCAATCAAGAAGGTTGCAGCAACAGGCTCCAGATGGTTTTATAGGAATTGCTTGTAGAGCTACATAGTGAAATATAGTCCGATTAAGGAGCTGTTGCCACTCCAGAACCAATTGGTCTGTCTAAGTTAAAAAAAAAAAATGTGGCTGCTGCCATCAGTTGCTTATCTTATCTATGTCATCTCTGTTGCCCCCTCATACCAACAAGATGGATGGCCTGATCAAGACATATTTTTTTCACATAGTTTATTTCTGAGTCTATACTTTTTATAAATGCTCTTCATTGGTAAAGATTAAGCCACAGGTCTGTACTGAAAGTATATGTAAGGGATGTAGACAAATGCAGTTTTAATAAACTAGTTTTTATGTGAAACTAACAATGTGTGAATGCATTAAACTGTAGAAGACATGCCTAAGTGACATTGGGCAACCAAAAATGATAGTTGACCACAGGAATCTTTCAACTGCTCTTTGGCTGTTAAATTTTTTCTCATTCTCCATAACTCTCTCTGTCTCAATATATAATTTATCTATATTACCTCTTTTTTCTTTGTAATATATAGCAACTCTCTGAGACTTTGCCTTTGGTGATTATATATATCGGATTATGTGTGTGTGTGTGTGTGTGTGTGTGTGTGTATCATATTAAATTTGTCTATCATTTGTTTCCGTGGGTAAAAATAGTCTTTAAAAGCATGGTCTAAAGAGCAATTGTGTGTATATATGTGTGTGTGTGTTGCTGTTGAGATAAATGAATGAATTTTCAAGTACTGTATAATACATATCTGTTATAAACTACCAAAGTGTTCTGTAGTGTAGCTTACAAATATTTTTCTTTCTTTCAGTGTTTAGCTAAATAGAAATATATGTTACAAATATGTGTGAAATACATACAAAATGATGTTATCTTAAGTGTGAAATAATAAACTATCTAAAAAATTTGTTGTTAAATATTAATTACATTAATCACTTATGAATCAATTAAGCAGTAATCCACCCATCCTCACCATATATGTTCTTTCTAACAGGAGGATATGAACCTTAACGAAGAAAAGAAGGCTCCTTTGCGAGACAAGGATTTTTCCACTAAGCGTGAGATGGTAGTCCAGTATATTTCTGCTACTGCCAAAACTGTAAGTAGAGATACTTCCCAGGCACCAATAGAATGAACTTAGCTGTGTGCTTGAAAGTTTAAAAAAAAAAACTCAGCTTTTTGCATACTTGCCTCATTGCAATCATATTACCAATTTAGGTATATATAATATTTTGCATATATATCTCAGTACTGAACCATTCATTAGACATAAGAGATCCATTATTGTAAACAAGAGAGCAGTATGTATGCCTGTTGACAGAATTCAATGCATTTGAGGGCAGAGATTTTATGCCCTTATTAAAGTTGGCAGTGATTTGCTGTCATTGTGCTTACTATACACATTGCTACATGAAATTTCCAGAGTTGAAGGGAGAAAATGCAAACAGTATAGCTAACTTTAAGCTTACATTGAAGCATCTAATTTTTGAAATTTTTTTTCATATTTGGCCTTGTTTTGAATGCAAACTGTTAGTTGCCTTATATTTGGTGTGGTAAAGCTCACCTTAATGTAAAGGAAAATATACCCCAGGAACTTTAATCAAATTTGTATAAATTTCAAAGCCTAAACACACGATTCATTGAAAGATTTTATTGTCTACAAGGAAAACTTACTGCTGTAATGGATTTAATTCATTCATTTTTGTTATCCGTCTAAGGTTCTTTGAAAAGTAGCCTTCAGGTTTGATTTTTTTTTGTATAAAAAATATATTTTTGATATGGCAAAAGATATATTTTGTATTTCTGAAAAGAGCTTTCAATGGCAAATTTTATGAAATCACTGTATGTATCTGTATATATACATATTTTTATACATATTCATGCATAATTTATATGTAGGTATATCAGTTTATTATCATTTGTACACATACATTTAAGACAAGTATTTTCAGTTTAAACCATTGACCACTGAAGAAAATGTTCTTTACTGCAAAAGTATATTCTAGCATTATTTGAATATCTTATTCATACTTTTTAGTACTGTATTTCCAATAGCAACTGCAGAATTTTCCAATTGCATCGATTCTATATTGTACTTTAGGCAAGGAAAATCTGAATGCTGAACTATTTAAACATAATGCATTGCAGCTCTGCCAGAGCAGAGTTAACAGCATGTTTTTTAATTTAGTTCTGGTATCCAAAGGCAGAAATATGTTTCAAGTGATAAGTGAAATTTGCCATGAGCATCGTTTTCAATAGAATTAGGTGATGCATAGGGTTTTTACTTTGAAATTCTGATGAATCTCCTCTCATTTTTGCACTCAAGTTATTGTTCCCAGAAAAAAGCTTTAGGAAATGTAGGGCATATACATTCAGTGTTGTTTTTTTAAATGCCTAAGGCAAGTATACTGGCAAATCTATATAACTAGATCTGAGTACAAAGTGGAGATAATCTATGACTAATCATGGGGTGCTTTAATGATGGGATTTGTTAGCATCTCTGGCTTATTTGTTGATATTGGTTGGGTAAGTGGGACTGAGTATTATGAAGATTATATGATGTTCTCATTCCTTGACCTTTGGATAATTACTTATTATCCATGCACAGCATATTTTAATTTATGTTCATACTGTGTTCTCTTCAACTGATGAAAGAAATGTATAGTTTTAAATCTTATACTCATTTTTATATTGAAATGAAAGAAAATTTGGCTGAGGCAGTAGCATAGCATTAAGTGCACCTGCCTAACCTATTAAGGCTTTGGATTTTTTCTGCGGCTCTTGAGACAGATTAGGAGATACAGATAGAAAAAGATGGAGGAAGGGAAGAGGATAGACAAGAGCTTATTTTAACTGCTTCATTCAAATGATAGAAACAGAGTATTTTAAGACATAAATTTTTCCATTTCAAGTAGCCTGAAAATTAGTTCTACTGTTTCGATGGCCCTTATTTGTCTCATTTAGCATACTTGTTAGCTCTTCTTCTTTCACAAAAAATTCCAAAACTGTAGATTTTCCCTATTATTTTTTATGAGCCAAATATTTTGATGGAAGAGCGCCGGCTGACAGGCATGTTTTGAAGCTTTCTCACCTTGGAGAAACAGTAATTAGTACTGTTTTCTATCAATAAAACTATGAAAATTGTTTACTTAGTTTCCTTTTAAAGATAAGAGGGGCTGCCATTCACTGAGTAACAGTATTCCATACAAGATAATGCTTTTACGTGTTCATCATCATGACAGCCAATTTTGCACCAATTATCACTGAATGTCTAGCTGTTGGCCTGTGTGAAGCTTGGGTTCCTGCCCTGCTGTAGGACTTTCATTAGGTGTTAAATATGCTCCGCCTGCCCTGTACATTTTTACTTTGTCATTATATATTGATATACTCATTAAAGATGTTTCCTCATTTAATGCAGATAGGATGGTACTTATCATGTTATAAAAAGGCTTTGCAAGTAATCAGTGTCCTCATCTGAAAGTAAAACCAGTGTTAACATGGAAAAATGTTCCATAGCCACATGGAAGAGATACGAGAACTGTAGTTAAATTTTAGTGCAAAATTTTATTTTCCCCTTTAACTAACTGCTTTTGTTCTTTTATACGGAATTTTAACAATGAAAAAGTGAGCTCTGAGAAAGAGCCATTAAAGAGATGATGATGCAACACACAGCTATGTGTCAGAACCTGTTTCTAAAACAAACAAGTCTGATTTTGCATTATTAATTTTGTTACAATTAGTATTGGTCCAGAGGATATTAAGGAAGCCACGAGTTGATATTATAAAACTATTGTTTGATTCCCCACACATGCTTCATATAATGTCCAATAAGAGACAGCTATATGAGTATTAAAGGAATAGTAGATTGAGTAACTCAGTGTTGAGGTGTTGAGTGAACTTTTTAATATGCATGTGGAGAGCCTAGTCTGCATTTATTGTTCTGAGAGCCAAATGCTTGCTGTTGTAGGAGGGGTGAGTGTAGACCTGACGTATGGGAGTTGGCATGCATAGATTATTTAGTTACAAATAACAAAGAAGATTGTATAGTTTCAAAGTGCCATGAAGAAATGAAAACAAGCTGTGTGAGTATTGTTAAAGCATCTCTACTAAATAATAATCCAGCACACTATGCTGGTGATTTAGAGATCTTGTATATATACCTAATAGTATATGCAGACACTCATGAGGAAAACTCACTTATCTCACATTAGTCAGCCACATGTCCTTCTCCTTATGCCAATATGAAGAAAGCAGCTAACTTCTAATTTTAATGAGTACATTTGAAATTGAGATTTTAGAACATGTCTGATTAGAATTTGGACAACATGTGAGGCATTGAACCAGTATGGTTGTTTCAAAAAAATCTCAATAGTGTATAACAAAATGGTTCTATCAATTATATCTACAGATTTGTAGACTTAACAAATATAGGAAGTAGTTGAAAGTTCTAGTACACTTGACTGACTTTTTTATTTTATTTTTTTTACTATTATTAAATAATTTTTCCTCAGGTCTTTTTCATCTATGGGGTGGATGTGGTAAAAGATATAACCAAATTATTTTCTCCATGCTTCTCTTGACTAATGAATCTAATGTATTTCTGTATGTGCTTTAGCTAAATGAAATTCTTTTCAATCCAAATGCATCATTAAAAGCTCTTCAGTGGACCATGTTTTAGTTGTTTCATGGACTGTGAACCTGTCCTAATTGTTAGCACAGACTCTCATTCTTTCTTTTTGGTCTCATGTCTGTGATAAAGAAAGAGGGGACAAATATAACCAGTGTGTTGGGAGGCAATAATTTAGGTCAATAGCATATCTTTCATTTCAGAAATACATATAATACAAAATGGCTTTATCAATTATATTGTTGTAGTACCAAAGAAGATTTTATTCATCTAAATAATTGCTGCTTGTAAACAGGGTGTTGAATGATTTTTTTTTTTTTTTTAAGAATTTACTCCTCCTTTTGGAGAGTTTGAAATCATTTGGATTACTGAATCATTTCTCTTTTTGGATTCTTATGAAATCATTACTTGGAAGCTGCCTTTATCTTTTTGTATCTCGTGATATCTTGCTAAGCTAGGATACTTACTGGGCTTTCAGTTAAAGTTGATGTTTGTTTTAAAACACTAGCTGAAAAATGTTACACATCTTGCTATTAACTGTCATCAGATGAATGGTATTCAATGGTGAATTAGCTATTTTTGGTACACTGTTGGATATTCTAGTTTGGGAATCAGATAACAGTGATTTGACTTATATTTGGATTTTTGACATAGATTATATTTATGTTAAGAGTTTCTTGTTGTTTTCTTAAACAGAATCCTGCCTCAGAAATTGTCTTATCTCTTGAAATTATGAACTGTTTTCTCTATATTAATATGTGCATTTTTATGGATAAAGTATCTTGTCCTCACCTCATATAGAGAACTAATTTCATACTTGCAATAGTAGGGTGACGGTAATGCATGGAAAACCAAATCATATTAATTGTTTCTCTTTAGTCTTTAAACTATAGATGTTGAAATGTGGCACACATTAATATTTGTATTTTTTTTAGTCTCAACATCTCAAGCATTAAAAGTGTTGGCAGAAAAAGCTAGTCACTAATTTACTAAACAATTTTTGCTTAAGCTTCTGATTACTAATATTATTACTGTTTGTTTTTTTTCACATTATAACCATTCTTCGTTGACCACTGTATGCAGATAGTTGGAAGTAAAGTTATGGTAAGTACAAGAGCTGTACTTTACCCTTGACACTAAATTTTTTTTGGGGGGGGGGGAATTTGTGTCTTTTGCATGCAATATTTAAGGTTTGGTGTTTCATTTGCTGTATGTTCTTACAAAGTGTAAAGGTAAATATTGAGATCAAGTAATTAAACTTTGGCTATGTTAAGCAGTTTCTTATAGTTTTGGAATACGTTTAAGAAGTTTTTTTGTTTTTTGTTTTTTGTTTTTTAATGTTTCCCCTGCCTTGAGAATTATGTTAGATAACTTGAGTGGAATTGTGTGTTACATGTCAGTTTCTCAGGATGGAGGCAGAGTCTTAAAGCATTGGTCTTCTGTTTATACAAATTTTTGTTATGATGTCTTACTTTGATTTTGGTGCTATATATGAAAGAAACTGAGGCAATGCAGTTATGCAGTTAGGTGACCTGGAGACCTGAATTTGTTGGGTGGTTGGTAATGAGTCTGACTTTTAGGGAGTAATGTTTCCTTGGGCTTCATATATATGTAGATGATTTGAAATCATCAGCTTAACTTATATTTTAAGATTCTTTCTGATTCTACCACTTAAAGATTTTATACTTAAGGTATTACATTTTTAATTCACTCCTGTAACAAGCCAGGCATTGCCTGCATTGTAATTCAATGCTATTTGTAATTAATTTCACTCCTTGAGTATGTATCATTTATTTGGAGAATAGAATTTGAAACATCTTTAAAGTCACAGAGAAATGAAGTATTTAGCATAGAAAATGCGTTTAATATTTACTTTGGTTTTGAAAATTCTCTTCTTTTTTTCCTCCTTTCCTTCTTCTCAGTGGGAGATGTTTCACATGTTTGCCAGAACATGTTACTTCCTTTCACCCAATTGGCTCCCAACTTCCCTTTATAATCTCACCTTGGCTTCCTTTAAATATTATATATATGGCACATGTGTAGATGTCAGAGGACATCTTGTACAAATCACTTTTCTCTTTCCATCAAGGAGTTTTAACTCAGGTTATCAAGCCTGGAGGCCAGTACCTTTACCCACTAAGCCGTCTTTCTGATCTTATGCTTCCTTTAAGAAAGCATACTCAGCTGTGTCCTTGTTTTTATCTGTATACTTGGCAGTACCTAAGGAAACATTACTTGAATCCTTCTAAATTAAGCATATATACATTTTAATTAGAGTATTCTTTTTTCTTTGGTAGCCCAGCAAGTTCTTAATTATTAGTCTTGATTAACATTCATGTTGCAGGTGAGGCTGTCTGAGGTAACTCCTTCCATCCTATAGCATCTTTCTTTAACATTTTAGAATAAATCTTTTATGTGCCTCCTTTTGCCAATCAATATAGCTTTCGCTTTCAAGAAACTAGGTCTAAAGTGGATGAAGATAGATGACAACAGAGAGGTATATAGAATGGAGAGAGGACCAAAGAGGCTATATTGTCAGTGTTGCAAAGTGAGAAACCAGCAACTGTACGTGGTTGCTTGAGTGTTTTGAAAGGTGATGTTTTTTGGTAAGTGCTGTGTATAGATTCAGAGTATATCTTGTTTCATGGCCATTTTCTGATTTTTCATCTGCTTCTCACATTTGAGCTGTCAATTTCTGCTACAAAGAGTAAACTTAAGGAATCCCTTCTACAGGAAATGAGGAAGGTTTAATTTAGAGGTAGGTGGGATGTATTATGCAAATTTCTTGTTCGTGTTTTATTTTGCAGCTGAAGAGAGAGAGATGAACAAACAATGTATAAAATCACCCCAGTTATACAACAGCTATGAAAGGGCTTATTGTGTCATTGGCACATTAATCTTCAAAAGGTGGGAGGAATATTTTTACTGATAAAATAGCAGGTAGAAATTTTGTAGAGGTGCTGTAGACAGTAGAATTCTCAAATAACCAATTTATGTATTGTGGTTACTTAGAGATTGTAGCATTAGTTAAAAAACAAGGGCTGGAAGAGGCAGTGAAATTGGAAACATGGAATATATAATGAAGTAGGTCTGCCTGGCCTTTTCCCTTTTGTTTCTGTAACGCTGATTGCAAGCTGAAATAATAGCATGTGAGGCTCTGCTGCTGACTTCTTTCTTTCTTTCTTTTTTTTACCACCAGTGCTGCTTTTCACTTTTCATATTTACAAATTTTACTTTAGAAAGCAAATCTGAAAGCTGCCTGTTATTGGGACATAGCTACAACTTCATCCCCAGGTCATATGGATTCCGGCTTTGTGACTTTTCTGCTGGTACCCACTCCACAGGTTTTGTTTAAAGCCTTTCTTAATTCTGATTCCCTAAACCACCTTCTGTTTCCACTTGATACCTCACTAGAATTTCTGTACCTCTTTCTCTTATATATGTTCTTCTTTCCTACTTGGTAATTCCTATGACCAAATTCCTAAGAGCTTTTAAAAAATGTCATTCCTAGTTTACTTTATAGTAATTTCCATACTTGAACATTAACCTCTATCATTGTTTGGGTCTAGCTTTCTATGTCCACTGGACAGATTCCATAATTTGTAGAAGTCACATAAGCAAGTGGGTTCAGTTTGAGGCTGCATAGGGTCTGTATGATCTTGACTGTGAGTAATTTACAGACCATATATACAGCTCAGATTTTCCATTGTGAAATGAAAATACTAAGTTCAGGATTGTTTTCAGTGGGTTATTTGTATTTGATATATTTAAAATATAAACATTTCAATCATATGTCCAATTTATTCTTTCATTAAATATAGTATCTATTAAACATGATTTGAAAACCGTAAAGCATAATGACTACAGTGTAAACTGAAATTAAGACCATAACTTTTTTTTTTGGTCAGTATACAAAATGTGACCTGTTTGTAGATTCCAAGGTAGAAATACAATTATTTCTGGGTCAAGAATCCAGAGAAGGATTTTGCTGAATGTTAGAAGAATGCTTTGCCTCTGCTTTGGAACCTGTAGGTTTTGAACAGAAAGTAAAACAACAACAACAGAAACCTCCTATGTATCAAGTTACCATTGACACATGTGTGTTAAAGAGACATTAAAATAGTTAAGGATTTTGTATAGGTTCTATCTATGAAGGGAAAATGATAAAATGTCTTCTATTACTTATCTGAAAGTAGCAAAGGATTTTAAGTGAGGCAGAGAACTGAATGATCCCTTTTTTGGGGGGTGGGGGGTGTTCTAGTTCTAAATAAGTGTGGTAGAATGTTGTGAACCAAAATAGTTTTTATTGTTTAGTAACACATTACATAAAACAGATTTAGAAAACAGTTAAAATGATTGATTTGATTTCATTGCAAGTCAGGAATAGTTTATCCACAAATATAAAAGTAAGCATATAGAGGAAAAGAACAATTGACATGATTGTACATGATACATTAAAAAAGTAGAAATATAACGACTACACTGTACAAGGTTAAACATAAGACAATTCAATATGATAATTCAGGGCCTAGGGCAGCAACAAAAACTTTAGAGATGTTTGTTTTACCTATGAAAAGACTAGAATTTAAATGGCAGACTTAGGGCCAAACATTGTGGTGCAGACCGTTAGTCCCAGAAAATAGGAGGCAGAGACAAGCAAATCTCTTTGAGTCCTTGGCCAGCCAGAGCTATAAAATGAGACCCTACAGCAGAAAAAATGCATAGTTTTGTACCTTCATTCTCTGTAACTGTTAGAGACATGGTCTTATGTAGGTAGCCAAGGCTTTCTCCTCCCCATCTTTCTGCAATGACCTCAAGTACTGCTATTACAAGCATAGTCCATCACACCTACCTGCTTTTTTTATTAAATCCAAAGTTACTAGGTACCTGTTATATGTCAGGTACTATGCTTGGTGTTATTACAAGATCCCCCTGACCATAATGCATGTCTTTGCATAGTAATACAGATCCGTATTCAGTGATAATGACATAAAATACACGAAAGATGGAAAATGAATTTCTTTTCTGTTTAGGCTAAAATTTTGGGGAGAGAACCAATTTCATTCTGATTCTGTCTTCACCTTTCTCGTATCAGTCTTATAACTTAAAAAAAGATAGAGAGAGAAGGAAACAAAAGCCTAGAAATATTCATATAGAGCTTCTCCTTTAGGATCCATTTAAGGAACTGGTAGGTCATTCTTTCTGGTGAATGGACTGTTTCCAATCTTTCTTGGCAGGACCTGTAGAAAACAGAGCTCAGGACCACCATTTAAATACACAGATCTTAATTTCTAGACCTCCTTGTAGTGCTAGAATGATAAACTATACAGGTAGTCCTCCTGGAGCTAACATTTTAGTTGGGGAAACACAGTAAGACACATATCAAATATTATGACAGGCCTTGGCAAGTGCTATGGAGGAAAACATTAAAAAAAAAAAAGAGCAAGATGAGAAAGCAGAGTGATCAGCAGTGTGCTGTTTTAAACAGGCAGGCTCTGTGAGCAAGTGATATTTGGACGGAGAACTCCGTGAAAATTCAGAGAGCCGTGTAGGTGTCTGGGAATAAGCTTTGCAGCCATAGATACTGTCAAGTGCAAAGGCCTTGAGGCAGGAATCTGCATGGAGTGTTTGAAGAATAGCATGTAGGACACTGGGTAGCCTCAGATGAGCAAAGGACAGAAAGGGCTATTTAATAACCAATGCCAAGAGCTAATTACAATGACGGAAATATTAAGCATAGTTAGCAGTTCCCAGACTTGGAAAGGTATACTATGGTCATTTTAGGAGAGCTGTATGAAGGACGTGTCAGTTAAATAGTCATTGGGGGAGCCCTGAATGTATTTGAGGCTTAGAATAGCAGAATCAGAGGTTTCTCCTGTGGAGTGCTCACATAGCATTAGACTTTGGAGAGGTTAGAGACTAAGGAAGAGAGATCAAGCAGTGGTCTCACATGAGTCTGAACTGGGATGTGTGGTTAGTAGGAACTAATTGGAGGATATAGATGAGAGAACAAGAAAGACTGAATGTATATGTACTATATCAGGCCCAGTAAATGAATAAAAAGGGCAAAAGAGATCTGTGCCTCAATAATGACAGAAATTTCAAGCATGACTAGCTAAAATGACTCTAACATTCATATTAAAGTCAAGAGCCAGACCAAATTTGGAGTCCGAGATGATGAGTTCAGTTAGACACGTAAATCAAGGATAAATGACAAAGATCACAAACGCAGAAGTAAAGTCTGATCATGCGAGGACATTTCTTTAGTTTTATAGCATTAACAGTTTGATTTTTAGAATGGAGTTCACTGTTGCAGATTACTGCTTTTACTCTTTAAAATATCCTCTCTGTAGCCCGCTGATGAGAAGAGCTCACATATCATTTGAATATCATTCACTAGCCCATAAACTGAAGCCCAGCCATCTTTACTAAGTCCGCGGGCTTTGTGTATATCTCAATGACTGAGTGGGTTGGCATAGAGAAGAATATTGACGCACATTTCATAGTCTGGAGTGTTGTCTTTCAGCTAGGCAATCTTAAATGTTTAAACAGTCCCAATTTTTAATCTTTGTTAACGATCTCAGTCTATAGGACAAACTCATCATAGTGTAGGCTCAATACAGGTGATACTTTTATTCTTAATCAGGATGTGAGAACCACCGCCTTCACTAACTGAGTGGCCTACAGGATTTTTATTCCAAAGTAGAGCCCAGTGGGTTTCTAGGATCAGGATGGTGAAGAAAGTAATGCCAGTGAGACAAAAGTAACCATAGGAACCCAAGGCCAGGCCTGCATCACATTGTGAAACCTTGTCAAGAATATGAGAGAGAGAGAGACTGAGATTGAGTGATTGCTTTATGGCCAGATTCAAAGTAAGCTCAGATGTTCTTGCTACGCACCTGACTATAAACCATCTATTACTAGTAGTATCCAGAAAATAACACTAAGCATGGCAATATGTTTTTATGAGTTGTTATTCTATCATTAAATTGCATTTTTATTAGTTTATTAACAGTGTAATACCTCAAGATTACGTCATGTTAATATTATACCCCTTTCACACCAATTATTGGAGTATATCCTGTAATGAAAGATTAAATCTTAGTTTTCCACTTTTCCCCTTTCTATAATTAGGTAGTCCAGAAGGGGGAGACAAAACATTGATTATTGGAGTTTGAAATAGTCGCTTCATGATGATAAAACATTGCTTTCTCATACCCCACGTTGATTATGGTTATCTAACGAATAGACATTTTAGAATAGTTGGTACTGTAAAAGATTTAGTTTTGATGGTGGTAACAATCTTATTAAAAATCTAAATTCAATCAGAATAAAAATAATCAATGCCATTATTTTTAACTATAAAGTAGAAAAACTCATTTGTTAATAAGATGAAAAGAAGACCCGAGTCTATTGAATGGTGGCATATATTAAGAGGTCTTTTCAAGAACTGCACAAACACTATTAAAATACTCATTTTAGTCTTCCCTAATTTCACATTCATTAGTGCAATAACCAGCTACTTTCTCATCTTCTAATGTTTTAACAGTATGCAAGCCGGCTTGTGCATTAGGCTGTTTTAGATAAGGATGTAGAGGGTCTGGGAACCAGGCTCAGCTAACATTTGGCTAGCTGAGTTACAGTAACAAAACAACAAAAGCTAACATATCAAGCCAAGTATATCAGCATGTATTTTGTAAGATCTTATTATTTAAATCTATACTTCATTTTAGAACAAATTCTAATCTGTTCCTATCATGGAGGACCTGCTGCATTCTAGGCAATGCAGGACCTCTCTGCACCTGCTGTTCTTTGGGCCCAGAGGACTGAACAGGAGTGATCTTTGCATTTTTGGAGTTGTCATTTTGCAAATTGGTAGCATCCATGCAGGTAAACAGATGATGCTGTGCAACTTTAATGGGAGGAAAAAAGTGGCAAAATACTGCTGCATTTGGATCCAAAAATATATACTAGAAGCACTTCCATTTCTAGCATTGGCCTATAATTTTTTGAAGCCAGTTTTTCTATACTTAAAGAGATAAACCATTATTCCCTTGAGTTTTATATCATACATGTTCACCTTTCCTATGCACTCTTGACTTTTATAATTAATTTCAATTAAACATTAGCTTTGTTTAATTAATAATATTTAATTAAAATGCTTATAAGCTCTCAGAGGGCAAGGACCATGTCTTAGTATACCTTAGACATTTTCAAATACCCTAGGCAGTAACAGCAATAAAATAATTAGTATCCCTCTGTTGAATCACTACATTCTTATAACTGCATATGAACTGAAATTGGAAGTCTGCTAGTTAGTTTATAATGCTTCTCAAAACAGTCCTTATTCTCTTGAGATGCAGTCCAACATCTTAAAAATATTTTTTTCTTTTTAGAATAAAAATAAAAGTTTTAAGTATTTTTTTTTCTTGATTAATTTTCTGTATTGAGGACAGTTTCTCATTATCACCGATGCACTTGTAGGTTTTAGTGGCTATTCAGTTTTTTCTATTACAAGTTTTCCTGCTACAGCTGTCTTTTTTTTACTGCTTCTCTCTTCCTTCCTTCCTTCCTTCCTTCCTTCCTTCCTTCCTTCCTTCCTTCCTTCCTTCCTTCCTTCCTTTTCTTGGTAGAGGTACAGTCTATAGATCGGGACCTCAGTATTGTTACCCACCCTTTATAACCCACCCTGTCTCAATGTCTTTTTCTAATTTTACTCAGAGTGAAGGAGTGTCTGTGCAAATATACTCCTTCCTCAGTTTAGATAGGGGTGAAGAATATTGAGAAGGGTCCACCCTCCACCTCACTCTTTTCTCATTATCCAACGTTCTCCCAAAATAGCTGTTCATCACATCAGCTAGAAGCAACCTGATTGTTCCCTTGGAATTTTGCTCTGATTGTGTTTGCTCACAGCATGTTGTATACAGTGAATCATACTTACAGGAATCCTACCATACAATATGAATGCTTAATGCAGAAATTATAACAATTGAACAAAGGGATGCCTAATTTTTTAATTTCTGTTACAGCCTAGAGTATATAAATATGTCAAGTGTACACTATGACCTGGCCCTTGTCTTTTGAGAGCTTATATGACATTTATTTAAATATTACTAATTAAAGTTAATGTTTAACTGAAAAAAATTATAGGCCTTGGACTTGAAGACCTACTGTTTGGAACAGGGATCTACTTTTTATGCCTGAGTGACTTGGGGTAAAAGACTAACCTTTCTTTAGCCCATATCTCTGTAAGTAATTTTTTATACTGATAGAGTTATAAAATGCTTGTAAACTGTCAAACATGCTGTGCATTTAAGCTATTACAGTAATAACCAGTTAAAGAGATAATTCCTATGGTAGCTCCTAATACATATTTCAAAAGAAATGTGTTGAGCCACAAGTGTTGGCTGATAATGCATTTATGCATTCATTTCATTACTTAATGTCTTCTTTAGAAGCCAATTATGCTTTTATCCTCTACAAAATCACACATTTTTGACATTGCTCCTTGGCTAAAGATTATGTTTACTGTCAATTCATTATGAAAAGTCATAAGCAACTATGGGTGTTATCCATTAGTTTGCATCTAAATATGAAAAGATCCATATTTAAACTGCAGCCATGGTATCATTTGTTCACTTACTTTGAACTCTTTTGCATATACATACGTTATAAATTAGGGGTTTAATAATTTTCTAAAAGTGAACTATAGAAACTGAGCAATGACAAAGATTCTGGCACAGTAATTTCAGATTCTTGGTAGTAGTTAAGAATTTTCCATCATTTTAAAAGAAACATAAGTATAAAAAGCCTCACATTCATTCAAATATATTATCTAAAAGAAGATTTGAACATTTTACCTCTTTGTTTTTTGTTAAGGGCAATGCAACTGTGATGAGAGGAAGGGGACCAGGAAAAGAGGGAAGAGAGCCGAGGAAGTAAATAAATATGACATATACTGACATATATGTAATGAAACTCACTCCTTTTTGTACTAACTTAAAAGATTGGTTTAAAAAGACCATTGGAGTACTGGCTAGTTTTGTTTGTTTGTTTGTCAACATAGACATATCTGGGAAGAGGGAATAGTAATTGAGAAAATGTCTGTATCAGAATGACCATCAGGCAAGTCTATAGGGCGTTTTCTTGATTAATTCTTGATGTCCAAGGTTTCCATCCACTGTGGGCAGTGCTATCTTTGGTTTGGTGGTTCTGGGTTCTATAAGAAAGTAAGCTAAGCAACGCTTTTCCACAATCTCTGAATCAGCTACTGCCTCCAGGTTCCTGCTCTGAATGAGTTTCTGCTTCAATAATGGATTGTAACCTGTAAGCAGAGATAATCCCCTTCTTCCTGAAGTTACTTTTGGTCCTGGTGTTTATCACAATAACACAAAGCAAAGAGGAATAGAAATTTAAAATGACACACAATCCTATACACCTTACATTAAGAGCTATTAATATTTTGGTATGTTTATATGCAGTTGTTTCCTTGCTGCATATTATGTTGTTAAAATTGCTTGTACTAATTTTTGTTGATGCATTTTTCTTTCAGAAATACATAATTGATTTATAATACCATAAACTGATTAAGATAATTTGGTAAATTAAATATTTGATAGCAAAGTCATATTGTAATAAACCCAGGCAGCCTTAGTTTCCTTAATTACAGTTACTGAAAACTCAATATCCAGAAGCAATTTTCACCTTGTGTGGTTGTGTAAAGATTTTATCTTTAGAAAAATTGAGTATGTGAACAACTTGTGTTTTTTTTTTTTTTAATGTGTCTACTTATGTAGTTTGAGAAACCTGATGAAAAATTATCCGTGCTCTGTAGCCCATTGTTGGATTAAAATAATACACATTGCCATGAAGGTGTGAAGCGATGCTTAGTGTTTACTTTTGCAAAATGATAACTGTTATAGTGATTTTTCATATGTATGAGGCATGAGTAATTTGGAGGCAAATCTAAAGTTATGTGATTGATTAGTAGGACCATAAATGCATCAAGGAATTTCACCAAATTTGGTAAACCTTGATTTTCATTCTTTGTGGGGAGGGCACTGTTGAATTACTATTCCAAAGGAAACAAGGCTTCTGTTTGGAAAAATTACTTGCATTAGACAGATGACTAGGCTGAAATAGCTTCTAAAACAATTTCATGCTTTTGTTTTTAATGTAGTCCAATTATAAAATGTCACATCAGAGTGTATATGTGAGTACACAAGTGCATAATTTTAATTTTATTTTTGAGATATCACATTTCAGGAAGTTGATTAAAATCACCCAAAATATTTTCTAAGCTTTTGTGTATAACAAATGAACCATTTTGAAATGACTTAAAATGAGATTGAAATTTTGGCAGATAATGCTTTGATTAAAAGACTTGATTGATCATTCTATAGTTACTTGTTTTCTGAATATGTAAGGAACTCTCTGCCAAATTTTATTATCTGGGCTAAGACTGTGAGAGTCATTGTAATGTATAACCATGTATCTCCCACTCAGTCTTTTGTTAAAACATTATATTTGCTTATTCATTTTTTTCTTATTTCTTCTTTTATCATTTTTGGGAGTCTTTGTTGCTGGTTTGTTATATTTCAGCCTTTCATGCTTAAGCATGTATCACCAAAGAGCAAGGAACTTCTCCGGCATCAGCAGTGCATATAATCAAATTCAAGGCTTTTTTACACTGATATGATACTGCTATCTAACTAAAGCCCATTTTAAAATATTTTCCATCTATATTAATACACTTTTTAATTATATTCTTAGAATCCAGTTGAAGATATCCCTTTATTGTTTCTGTTTTCCTCAACTTATTCAATCTAGAAGAGTCTGGGTGCATTTGGGATGTTTTTCCTTGTTATTTTGACATATCCAAGTCAGTTATTTGGCAGACTGTTTCCCAGGCTTTGATTTGTCTGTTTCTCCACGATTAAATTTAGGGTAAACATTTTTTACCAAGGATATGAGGCATGTGGATATCTGGCTGTCCTATCACTGCAGTTTGCAAAATGTCCTTCATATTTGAAATTTGTAAATGATAAATAGGATGATATCTTGAGATCATGTAACTATTCCATTCCTTAGCGATATTTTGTATACATTTCACACCTGTGGATGAAATTTTTTCTCTGAGTCAATTATTACTTGGTTTGTTATAGAATGATTTTCTGAGTTTGTCTTTACGTCTGTATTTTTCACATGGCATTCTTCTGTAAAAATAGGCATTATTAACTTTCTCTTTCTCTCTGAATTAAGAAATGACCATATGCTCTCATAGATTGTTCATTTAAATTCAGTTAATTGGCACAACTTGATAATATGTGAATGCCTTTCAGTTATTTTTTTACTAAAAAATAACATGTAAAGACATTAAATAATTGATTTATGCTCATATGTTAGTGGTACTTGGTCCCCAGCTAGAGGCATTGTTTTCTAATGTTATGGAATATTTGTGGAATAGGGTGTAGCTAGAGAAAAATGTTTTGCTTATGAGAGTAGGGTAGGCCTCATGGGTTGTAGCCTGTGCCGCATTCAATCCTGAGGTCTCTGGTGAGCACGCAGCTTGATGCTTTCATCACCAAGGACCCAGCCAATTTAGTTGCCTACTCAAATAGATTGTACCCTCTCAATATATGAGCCTACATAGGTATTTCCTCTCCCTAAGTTGCTTCTTTTAGGTATTTTGTCAAAGCAGTGAGAAAATAGACTGGAAGAGAGAGGGATGTTATAAAGATATATATAAAGGGCTGTGTATATCAGCAGGTTAAGAAACAGAGATTTATAAGATGAAGTCACAAGGCATAGTCTCTATAAGAGTTAACAGCCTATAGGGATGGCACCTATTGAAGAAATTGACTCCTAGCCCTTTTAGCTTTGATTCTAAGGACAGATACATATATCTGGAAATAGTTCCTTCCTTTCCATCTGTGGGGAAGCACTTCTTTATGTTATGGACCTTCTACCTGTGCAACAATAAAAGCTGCTTATACCTTAATAATTTTGAAAGCTATTGTGTGATTATAGATCCTGTAACATACACTGGTCAGGTATTTGTCCCTAGCAACCATCCGTTTCTGAATGTCCTAGTCTAAAATGTTCAGATTACTTGCAATTATAATAGTGCATTGTATAGAGAAACATGTTTCAACCTAACACCTTAAAATAGATGTGTTGGTATGCAAGTGTTTTATCTTCCTAGAAATTTTTTTTCTAAAATATATCACTTCCTACTGAATCTAGGTAGGGAGATATTTTGCATTATTGGTCTGTTTTCTGGGCATTTGGACTTTAATATTCTAAACCAGTTTTCTTTGCAAATAATGACATAGATTCCATAATTATAGATGCAGAATTTGCTCATTTGATAAAAGTAATACAGCAATGGGAAGAATATATATGATCATTATAAGTAAGTAATTTGTTTTTGTTCACATGTTAAAATCTATATTACAACCTTACAACCTTATTGAATTTATTTGTTCATTGTCCAGTAGTCAGAGAGAAACAACTCCACTAAGTTTCTTTTTAAGCTCCACAGGAATGCCTCTTCTTTTGTCTGTCTGTCTGTCCCTGTCTCTTTTTCCTCTCTTCCCTCCTGCCTCCCTCACAAAGATACAAAAATCACACACACACACACAATTTCTCTTTGATTTCTTGTTGTAGAAGCAGGGCATGCTGATCAGCATACAATCTAGTCCTTTTACCTTGGATATTTAGGATGAACTTCTTCATCCACTAAACCGTGTTTAAAATTCATATAAAACAGCAGTGTAATTATAAGTACACATAACTAAACAAATTTAGTAAAGTTTAATTTTTTTGACTATTAATATTTTTAAAAATCATGTAGTTTTAAAATAATGAAGTAGAAGTCATAATGTATCCAAACCAAATTTAACTAATCCTTCTTTACTAAGCTCTCCAAATGGGAATTGTCTATGTCAAAAGAAGATGCCATAGACGTGAGTTTAGAGAATAGGAGATATGGAATTACTGTGGAATAAATTAATAATTTCAAATAGAGACTTTGGAAATGTTACCTGTACCTTGCCTGTAACATTTTTGTAAATTGGCTGAACCACTCTCAGATGGATGACCTTAGACCTGATGAGTACCAGTGATTGCGAATGCAACACTAGAGTCTTTCTAAATGTGTTTGCACAGCAGAGCCCTCTTGGACCTACCTCCCATAGGTTGGACCTCCTAACATGATCAAACAACACTCAAAATTCAGCATGGGTTATGGAGTGGCAGATACTCAAGGCATAGCAGTCCTCACATTGGAGGTACAAGCCAAACCTTAGAGAATTTCAGATTCTTTTGGTAGAGAGAGCAGAAAGAATATCAATCAATCAATCAATCAATCAATCAATCAATCAATAAAGAATCTAAAATAGTGGGAAAGTGGACTAGAATTAATGGAGCAAGTAGAGGAGACAAAGAGAAAGTCCTTGAATGCTACAAGGGAATAAGGAAAGAGTCAAGTGAAGACTTTTCACAAATTTGAAGAAACCTGTGTGTCTTTGAAGACAGAGTTGAAGAAACCAATTGATCCAAGATACCATTTTACCCAGAGGGCCCTTTTTTTTTTTTATTGAAAATTTTATTTACATTTCAGATGTTCTCTCCTTACCCCATTTCCCCCTCCCTCCCAGGAACTCACTATCCTTCTTCCCCTCCTCCTTCCTCCATGTTGGTGTACCCCACCACCCTCTCCCGTACCTCACCTCCCCACCCTCGAATATCTCCCCCACGACGTCCAGCCTTCATGGGACCAAGGATCTCTTCTCCCACTTATATATAGCTCCCTTTCATGTATAGCTGGAGCCATGGGTCCCTCCCTAAGCGCTCCCAGGCTGGTTGGTTTTACAGAAAGGTTCTAAATTCTCCTGTTGCCATCAGTGAAACGTTATGCCATTCCATAGTATTAAAAAAAAAAAAAGTTACTGAGTGTGGTAGTCATCAAGAATTTGGCAGCTGTAATGAATTAAATAGCCCCTTGATAATCTCTGAAGAACTTGATGTTTGCCTTCAAGTGCCTACCTGATTACCAGAGAGTAATTAAAGTGCTGCAGAGACAGGGGCCTTAGGTAATTACAGCCTGGAATTAGTTATATATGTGTGAATAGATGTGATTGCAAGCAGATTTTTCTGAGAGTAACCAGTGGCAGATACAACTGATAAATAATACCAACGTTCATGTTCAGTGTATTTTATTTGCATAGTTATTTAACAGAAGAAATAAATACTTAGAGGAGATACCAGTGAGAAGGCTCCAAGCTGAAACCCTTTCCCTAGGTTCTGCCTTTGCATCTGATGACACTGATCCTCTTACTTTACCCCATCACAGTTTAATGTTTTGTCCTGCATACTATGATTCTTTATAGAATTATGAAGAATTGAAAATGTAAAGAAGAAACCTGATGAATTTTGTCTATGTTACTGCTAGTAAATTTTCTTTTCATACTGTCCATGCAATATTTTTGGAAAATGTAATAATCGAAGCAAACAGTAGCTTCTGTAATAAAATAATTTTTTATTATGTACCATGAGGTAAGCCTTATTGCTTCTTTTGATTTATATGCAAATATTTCTTTTTCATATAGTTTATACTGCTTTCAGCTGTTTTTTTTTTTTTTTTTTTTTTTTTTTTTTTTTTTTGGTGTGGCTTAGACTATCTCTATTCTTTCCATGATTGCCACGATAAAATAGGCAAGGAAGAAAAATTATGGGTGCTTCCTGGCTCAGTTTGTGTATTTGTTTCAGTGGCAAGACCAAACCTTTAGGAAACCACTGTTGTCAATGTCATGAATTTACAGTAAACCTGTGGAATTTACATATATAAACATAGATGTCATGCTGGTGAATTCAACTTACAAGCCATGGAATAGAACTCTTGCAGTGAGGCTATTAGTTTCAGGTAATTTAAATCTCAGTGGGAACCAAGAAATGCATTTTGAACTAATATAGTTTTGAAGTCCTCAAAGATAGGAGATTGTAATATTTCTGTGTAAAGAAAAAAATTCTGTCATCTTTAAGATAAAGAGGTTTAAATTTAATGAAGTGATTAAAAGTAATTTCAAGATTTATTTCCCCACTATAAATATTATTTTTGTTGGTCTAATGGAAATTGGTTGAAAAATTAGTCCCATTTTCAATTATAATGCCAAGTAAAACGGAACATATCTTTAAAGGTAGGAATCTTTTTATATTCAGGGGAATGTAAAATGACATGTTTTTGTGGCTATATACCTGTCCTAATGTAATTTATTCATCAATTCTCTTTTTGATTATGATGGTAGTGTCTGATATCACAGGGTATATCATACTGGCTTTTGAATCAGGGAAACTCTTTTCTTGATAGATTATTGTTTCTAATTTTAGAGCTGAAAGGAAACGCATGATTGTTTTAGACTACAAATAGGAACAGTAATCTTATAGATGCTTTTCAGACTGCCTCTCAGGTGTTATTGTCTTTGGCCCTTTTTCACACACTTGTTTTCTAACATTTATGATATCTATTGTCAAGTCATCAGTCACATCCTCATTGTCTGTGCTGTTGTTTCACCTCCTGTAAGCTTCTTACACTTTTAATATGGAATTATAATGATTTATTTACTACTGTATCTCATTAAAGGTTAGGATTGCGTTTGTATTCTTAATAATTTCTGCACTCAGTTTTTGATACTTTCATTGATAGCTGATAAATTCTAGCAAGGCTCACACCACATGCAGTGAATGAGCCTGGTATGACTTACCGTTTGTTAGAAGATAACATCCTTGTTATTATTCAAAGAGAATCATGTAAATTGTGCAAGTGAGATTACATGTCAGAGACACTGGTAATGTCCATCATGGACTAGTTTTGTATCTGACAATTCCAAGAACACAGTTTGTCAGTGTGCAAGTGTTAGTAATGTAGTTCTTTTAGTACTGTAGACTTATATGTAACAGGGCTGTATATTTGTTTCTATAGGACCAATAGCCCATTGTTAACATTGTAAGTAGTAGATGATTATTAAAATTTTGTATGAAGTGTCAGCAATAATTTATTGTAAGCATGCCTTTGCAAACCTCCCTTTAATATCTTTTAGGAAATATTTTAAGAGGCAGATCAAAATGTGAATATTTTTTCATTATCTCATATGTATTCGGCCCAGCCCCACATGTATCACAGGCAAACGAGTTACCAAGGCTGTCTTCACTTTGGGAAATTTGTTAAAAGGACTTATAAGTGTAAGAGTGCTGGACTGGATGTCCTATGGCAGGGTGATACCAAAGGGGGGCTTCTGCTTCTCTGAGGAGAAGAGGAGGGGTAATGGTGAGAGGGATTTGTAAATGTCAGACTGAGAGGAGAGGAGGGAGGGAGACTTCGAACAAGATGTAAAGTGAATAAATAAACAACAGAGAAAGATTGAGGATTTAGCTTTAACTGTAACATTTTGTTACAGTAGGCATATATATATATATATATATATATATATATATATATACACACATATACAATATTATATAATATTGATTGCAAGGGGAAAAGCTCTAGGCATGTCCTAGAGGAATCTAGGAATCCATGGGCAGATAGCTTTGTTGTCTTCCCCTTGAGAGTGGTCACATACAAAGGTCTTTTCCTGCAGTAATGAAAAGATTAACAATACATGTGTGACCTTCATGGCTGTGGCAGGCCAGTAGAAAGTCAGTGCCCAAGGTTTGTTTGTTTGTTTGTTTTGAGTTTTTGTTTTTGTTTTTTAAATTAAAACTGTTTACATAGGTACTTAGTGTAGCATTTAGAAAAAGCGCAGGCTATTCAAATTGAAGCTGGTTTTGATCTTAAACTATTTTATTTCCTATCAACAGCCATAGTGACACTCACCTTATCAGCTAGGGAACCAGGAATTCACTCTAAATCTAGGTTCTCACCCTCTAGCCAAATGTAAGCAAGCCTACTATATCAGATAGCTTTTGGATTACTCTATGAACTTTCAGGTCCCCATGGCCTTGTGTGCATCCTAGCTTTGGTATGAGAATTAAACTGGAGTGTATGCCATTTTTGAGCAAGTACTTTAACTTCTAATATCTTTAGACAGAAAGATGAATGCCTTCTTTATTTATTAGAGGCTCCTCTGATGCTTTGATGATTTACATACCTGTTCATTGACTTGCATTATTGCTGAATTCCTTAGTTAAGCTTTATGAGTACACTGAACATACCTGACTTCCACTGCCCTAGCAAAAGCTTTAAAGCTTGCTAAATATATGCTTGCTTCTACTCCATGTCTTCTTGAAAATAGTCAGCTAGACATTCTCTTGCTTGATAGTTTGTATAGAGCCGTAGAATATTATACTGACTTTTATTCAGACTTCAATTTCTTTGTTTTGGTTGTTGAGTAGGAATATTCTTATGACAGAAGCTAAGAAAAAAAGAGGGTTCCAGAAAGTCTTGGCATATTATTATAATTTTACATATTATATATCCTACATCCTACACATGTACACACACACACACACATTCATGGTGACTGATAGAAAAGACACCTTTGATTAATGATTTATGTGGTTTCATATGCTAACATGTTTGCTGATTTTAAAGGTTTTTTTTTTTTTTACTTTGGCATTATATTAATGCTTTGGGAAAGACAATTATGTCATTTCCATTATTCCCATAGACCCCTTTTTATTATCAGGAACTCAGTTTTCAACCATTTATAATGTTACCTGCCTTCCTTCTTCCCAAACTAAGTATGGGAAATGAACACACTTAATGTGTCTTAGAGACTTGTGGGTGTCAACTCAAGCTTTCACACAGTTATCGTATGTTTAGAAAAAAAAAGTGAAAGGTGCTATTGACAGGAAGATGTGACACGTAACAGGAGAAGGAAGAAGTATTAAAAAATATAGTAGTCTTTAGTTATTTTGCAGAGAGAAAAGCATTACTATAGACTTCAGTGGTTTCGAAGGCCATCACCCTATTATTACAAAGAAAATTGATCTTGATGAGGTGCCATCAAGGGGATATTCATTATACTCTTCAGCAGTGCAGCCTATGTGTAATCCATTTTCTAAGTTTCCATTAGGATTGCTTAGCTCCCTTCCATTGTATTTAAAGAAGTATCTACCAAGTACTGAGCATACATTTATGGATCACTGGTTATAGGGAGTGAAAGATCCATTGCACTTGGTTCTCCTTATGCATGCTCATGGAAAAATAGGTATCTTTGATTTACTCAGTACTTAATATCATTAAAAGCACGAAGAGTAATTATGCCAAGTGAGTACAGTACCAGAAATATTTGGTGTAATTTGGGACATATTTTTCATGTTTTCCTGTAACCTTGCACAAATATTTATGGGGATTTATTTTCAAATGGCTACCAGTAAGATATATATTATTATAAAACGTTTCATTTTCATGAAGCATGGATATCTTAAGATTTGGGGAAAAAAAGGAAATGTGATTCAGCCTAGAACTGAGATAAAGGACTCCTTAATCCTGGTGCTATTCCATGGGGATGTAAGACAATTTTCATATTTCCTGAATGCATGTCTTTGGTTATCTCACAGTTTACTTTATGACCTGGGAGAGGAATGATGCTTGTTTCATTATACAAAAGTCTGTCCCTTTCACAGCTCGTCTGTCAGGCAACTCTCCAATAATACTTCCTGACTTTTTACTTTGTGTTTTAGGGATTGTGTTAAATACACCTTTTATTTTTTTCACAGATGAATCCCTCCTATCCTCATTGTAGGTAATCTTATGAGACAATCATCATTATCTTCAGTTCAAGAGGTTCAAATTTATAGAGATAATTAATTTATCCAAGGTCAACTGTGCCTGACAGTGATCTCTTAACTCTCAATTGCTCTATCTTATATTCTTCCCAGGCAACTTGGTAGGATAGCTGCTAGGCTTACTCCATTTACTATAGGAGACTGAGATAGTTATTTATGGATGTTAGAATGTACAACAAATGAAAGCTGACTCCTTTTTCTTCTAGGAATTTCTAGTAGTGGAAGCTCCCCGTCATAAATGAAGTGCAAACCTCTTATCCCTTACTTTTAAGCACCGAACTGTGAAATAAGGGCTTGTTTGCTGGTATTTACTACTCTCCATGGTTTTCTTGCTGTATTCTCTCCATGCAATACTTGATTGCTCATTTACAGACAGGGAGCCAGCTTCCATAATGCTAGAATGCACTGTCACTGTTGTTTATGCTATCTTAGTGGTAATAAAAGCTAGAAAGACTCACCCCCCCACACACACACACTCACAAACAGCAGCAGTGTGCAAGGTTTTCTTTTGACTCCATCCTTCTGGACACCAGTTGCAAAGGGGTCAGGAATGAATGCTTCCTTGTTTTACCATAGTACATGTTTTTATGGCTGAAATGTATTGTTCTGTGTAGACTTACTTGGTAATTAAATATTTTGGTTAAACAATATTATTAGGAAAAATGTCCCAGTGTTTTTATTTTTATTTGTTTGTATTTTATCTTCAATTGACTTACAAACAGATTTAAAGATATAATCCTCTTGTAAATTGGGACCACTTGAATAACACATAGGTTGAGGGAAATTTTTTCTATCAGATTAGGTGGAAGATTCTTGTTAATTCGAATCCTGTGATATGTATGAAAGTGTACGCTGCAGTTAGTTTAACACTTCAGTTGTTATAAAAACATAATTTCAATAGTATGTAAATTTAATGCAACTTTGGAGACTTAGTCTTAGTTTGTTCATTTCAATGTTAATTTATTTAAGTTTTAGCTATTTTAAAATAGGTTGGTATGTGTGGGCCTGGTAATGTTTTTTATTTCAGTATCATTAGATTTTGAAATGAAAGTGACTTTAAACTAGGCTCCAAGGAGGTGTTAGTTAAATTATTAGTAATGAGTTTGGATGCTTTGAAAAAAGTATACTTGTCAATGAATAAACATAATATAATGTAATAGAATCTCTTTATAATGCTGCTGCTACAGGGCCCACTACCTGTTATGCAAACTAATTTTGCTACACAGTGATAGTTTCATCAGTCATAGGATTTTACTGAAGACAATAAAAGCTCTGCTCTTTTCAGCAATTGGAATCCAGTTTAGACTGTATTTCAGGTTCTGTTAAAGGAAAGCTTCCTTGCAAACCTGGTTTTGAAATCTTAGAACCACTGATGAATAGAAAGAGATTGATTGCTCTCACTTGGCATCCATTTTTATTTTACTTTCCATCATGTACAAAATGATGGATGTTCATTGTGTTTGCATTTTTTTTTTTTTTTTTTTGTATTTGTACTTCGTCACTGAAAGAGTAATAAATTAATATACATGTTACAGTCATCTTGTAGAGCAATAAGGGAAGAACCTAGAACTTCTCTTGTTTATTACCTTTCTTATCTTTGTGATCAAATTCTTGGCAAATAACAGTTTTAGAGAAGGGCTTACTTTGGGTTTGTTTTAAGATATTCCTTGTAGTGGGATACCATAGCAATGGAGGCCTGTGTGGCTACTTCATTTCACCAACAGTCACAAAGCAGGAGGAGGCAAATATCAGTGTCCCACTTTTGTTTTCCATTTTACTCAGATCAAGACCCCAGCCATGGGATTTTGCTGTTTATAGTCAGGATGAATCTTTCTACCTCACTTACCCCCCCCCCAAAAAAAAAAATTCCCTTACAGATGCACAGAGGTCGGCTAGGTGATCCTAAATACAACCAATCATATTGTCAGTCAGAACTAACCCATCACACACTATTAAGAATAAGTTTGAATTTTACCACTGTGAGCATAACAGTATTAAGATTTGTGTTTGGATGCTATTTTTCATTGTTAATTACTAGCCTATTATCATTGTCTCTCCACGATAATATTCATATGGTATGTAATTTTCAATAGTCTGGAGTATCCCTTGGTATTGAGAATTTCGTTGATATTCCATCTTCCAAAAATAAAACAAAAAAAGCACACTACCACCCCTACCGCCACCACCACCACCACCACCACCACCACCATCACCACCACTGTCACTACAACCATAACCATAGCCACAAAATCCAGCAGTCCATTTGACATAAAAGACATAAATCTTTGGGTTTACTTTAGGGGAATGAAAAATAGGGGTGGAAAGCATGAGAGTTCCAGAATTTGGTTGTAGGTACTAGGGAAAAGGAGAAAGAAGTTAATAGTGTTTAACAGAAAAAACTTTGTCATATAGAGAATTGAGACATTATTAGATCGGATAAATCTGTGAATTCAAGAGAAAAAGAAGTAAGAGCTTGGGGAAGAAAGTAAAGAAGTCTTATGATTCCTAAACAGGAGGCAAATATAGTGGGATCATAAGTTCAAGGTTAGTCTGGAGTGTTCTTTCCAGTGTTTTTTTCATACATTCTTCCAGAATTTCTAGAAAGCTGAGAAATAGTCCTCTGTCACTTTGGGAAATCATCCATACATTCTATGAATATATAATAATTGAGTTAACCATTTCATTATTGAAGGACATTGGATTTTTTAGTTTCTAGAATTAATATTTTTATTTGTGTACCCATTTAGCTCTTCTTTTCACATTTTAGTAGAAATTATAAGTCAGTTGATATTCCTGTTTGATGACTTCTGATGACTACTACAAAATGTACAGTCCTTGCTCATATCTTTTAATTTCCACTTTTATTAGAGAAGTAGAAATGAACTTCGCATAAGGGTACTTCCTATCTGTTCTAGCGGTTTCATTTAATCCTCATATTTTTTTTTTTTTAAATTCAGACTCTCTTTGAGATGAAGGAAATAAAGATTAGATAGACAAAGGAACTTACTTAAGACTCTGGAATGGAATCAGAACTAAAATCTTGATCTGAAACCAAGGCCCTGGTTTAATACTTCATAAGGTTATTTACCACTGTTGTGTTCTATTGTGAGACTTCTCTAATCATTTGGAAACAATATTATTGATATAGAATTTGTCAACTAATGTCTCAGGAATTTACTCTGCTGTTACCCTGTAGCCAACATAATCATTGAACATCTTGCTGAGAGCATCTCTGTTCTTTGACTAGAAACTTCAGTCTTCTCAATTGCTAGCCATACCATATGTTATTTTATCAGCTAGCTAAGTATGTCAGAATGTGGAAAATTTAGAGCAGAAAAAAATTCCTGTTTTCAGTCCTCAACTAGGGAATTATAAATTAAGGTTAAAAAAAAAAAAAAAAACTATGGTTGGGTTATTTTGTACATTGTCTATTTTTTTTGTCTATGTTTTATGTGAAAAACATCACAGTAGGGAATCTAAAAGTGTCTTGTAGAGATGGAATGTCAATGTTTTGCCAAAAGAATATTCTGGTTTAGAGAAAAAGATGTAATGTATGCTATAGATATGCATAGGCATATATACATATGCTTCTGTGTATATGTGTTTTCTGAGTCACCTTGGACCGCTATAAGAAAATACAATATGTTTTGTGGTTTAATAATAGATAGTTTTATTCTATAGTATGTGATATTCAAGGTCATGCTGCTAGCATATATAGTTTAGCAAGGACCTACCTCTTGGCATGTATACTGTCCATTTTTCAATGCATCATCACATAATAGTGATAAAAATTTTTTCTATCTCATTATTTTCATAAGGTGACTAAATTTCATCATGGCTACTCTACCATATGACCTCATCAAAACATTATTACTTCCCGATGCCCTAACTTCTAGCACAATCAAAGTGGGGTTTGGGTTCAAGGTTTAAAATTTGGGAAGACACAAGCATTCAATCTGTAACAGGTACTTTTTATAACATAAATAATATTTGAGTATATTAAAAAAAATCATTGTGGACTGTAAAATATTTTAGTGCCATGTTTTCAAAGTCCTGAGGGAAACTGTTGATATAAGACAGCTGGTGAGTTACCAACACACAGAAACAATATGTTGTTCATATATCTGTCATAATTGATCCAGACTTCTGTAACAAAATGGCACAAATGAAGTAATATAATTGACAGAAATTTATTGCTCACAGTTGTGGTAATTAGAAAGTCCAAATAATCACACCAACAAACTTTTGGTTTTAGTGAAGGATCAAGATGAGTCACAGAAGAGCCCTTCTTGCTAAATCCTAACAGCAGTTGGGATATACAAGCTCCATTTCATGTCTATTATAAGGACACTAAGACCATTCATGAGTGTTCTACCCTTTTGTTAATAACCCCTTTTCCAGTGGTTCCCACCTCTTAGCATTTTCACATGGAGAATTAGTTCTTACCCTATGCACAGTCATTCAAACCATAGCAGTACTTTAGTACTGAGTATAGCACGAGAAACAACGGCATTCAGTTAATGTATTTAGAATGGATGAATTAAAAACTAAATCATGAAGCCAGGTGGTGGTAGCACATACCTTTAACCCCAGCCCTTGGGAGGCAGAGGCAGGCTCATCTCTGTAAGTTTGAGAGCAGCCTGGACTACAGAGCTAACTCTAGGACAGCCAAGGCTTTGCAAAGAAGCTCTGTCTCAAAAACTAACAACAACCAAAAATAAAATAGGCTTTGTGAGTTTGCTATGAACTTAGAGGTCAAGTAGAAGGAAGAGTTAGCCAGTTTAACTCTGTTAAGAAACATTAAGATAGCGAAATTTTTGTATATTCTTCCATGGCAGATTCAAAATCAGGAAATAACTACTTATTTATTTAATTATTTATTTGCTTTTCAAGGGTATAAGTAGGTATATTCATTGGAAAAATGATAGTAGCATCAATTCAAGTTGAAGATGGATCAAAACGCAGTGAATTTAATTACATCAATGTTTTAACTAGTCTCTTTAAATATGTAGATATTAGGGTTGTTTACTCTCATCTATGGATTATATTGCTGATGTTATCCCTAACAGGCAGCAAAACAACAGAAGTTTATTTTTTCTAGTTTCTGAAAGCCAGAATTCTGGAATAGCTATAAGGGAAACATCCATTTTTACCTCCTTCAGCTTATGCTGATACCCAATTCTAGTTTCTGCTTCCAAATTCACATGGTCTTATGCTCATCTTTTACTAGTCACTAAAGCAGTGGTTCTCACCCTTCCTAATGCTGCAACCCTTTAATACAGTTCCTCATGTTGTAGTGACAACCCCCCACACATCATAAAATTATTTTCATTGTTACTTTATTACTGTAATTGTGCTACTGTTAAGAATTGTGATGTAAATATTTGTGTTTTCTGATGGTCTTTTGGGGTTGCAGCCCACAGCTTGAGAACCCCTGCTTTAAAGGCTTGGTAAGTACTTTCCACTGTAACTAATCAGAGCACAAATGTCTCCTAGCCCCATGCAATCTGCAATAGTTGAGTTTATTCTTCTCTGGTAGACATTTGCCCATTCTAAGAGTCTCATCTTTGTATGTGCAGATTGCTAGTCAGCATTATCTTAAGTAGACTCTCTTGTAGATTTCTAGTACTGTTTTTCTGTGGTGCTTACTCTTCTCTGGTACTATGCTTCATAAATCCAAGCTGCCTTATCCTCTCTGGTCTCCTATTTCTTTCTATCCAGCTCTGCAGTGCTGCAGTACTCTCTGAGCTTTGTCCTCATCTCTCTCTGTGGAAAGGACTTCCTCACACACAGCCTGGATAGCTGTAAGGTTCAATTTGTTTCCTTTCTCTGAGGGATCACCGTCCTCTGAAGCCTGTTGTTCAATGTCAGAAAACAGTTGTTTCATATAGTCTCTGTGATTTTCTAGTTGTTTACAAACAGAAAGCTAGTCTACTACCAGGTACTTTATCATAGCCAGAAGCAGATGTGTCTTATGTACCTTTTATCATTGAATTCGGTGTGATTACTTGTGACTTTTTAGTTAATAGATTGTTGAATTGATTTTCATTTGTTCCTTGAGGTTCATACTTTAAAAGTATCCTCTTTAGTAACTCATGAACAATACTTATATAGCCCCCTCCCTCTCCCTTCCTCCTTTCCTCCCTCCCCCCTCTCTCTTCTCTGTCTCTCTGTCTCTCTGTCTCTCTCTGTCTCTCTCTCTCTCTCTCTCTCTTCTCTCTCTCTCTCTCTCTCTCTCTCTCTCTCTCTCCCCCCTCTCTCTTTCTCTCTCTGTGTATGTAATTCGGTGAGACAATCCTGCAAGTTTAATCAGCTATATCATTTCCTGTTTTTTTTTTAAGATACCTATATGTATTAGAGAACATTTACATGCTGAATTTGTATGTAGTCTGTTTGAAGTAAAAAGATCATTACAGTTGTGACCTACTTTCTTTTTTCCACTGGATTTTCTTCACTGATAGCTAAGTGTTTTGATAGAGTATAAAGCAACATTTTATTAGTTTCTCAAATCCCTTGCTATACTCCTTGCAGAATGAGAATTTTTTCTCCTTATGTCATAGTGAGGAGTATAGAATGTGAAAGGATAATTGTCCATGTCTCTTAACTGCAATTTTAATTTGAATAGTCTCACAAGATGCATTTCTTTTCTTCTAGAAATAAGTGTGGCCTCTTTTGAGTTCAGAGCTAAAATTAAGCACTCTTTTAGGTCGAGTCCCCAAGACACACAGTTTTTCATTCTAGGTAGCACTGTCTCATCTTTACATTTCCTGTGTTGTCTCTGTAGATGGTTAGAAAGGCAATACTTCATCAGGTTGCTGCTAGTACTCCTCTGTGAGATGGTTATTAAAAGCATATCCTTTCCTCGCCAATTCAGAGTGCCAGGCTTTCACTGATCTTATATACTTGAGCTCTTCTTACACAAGGGAGAGGATAGCTAAACGGCTCTCAAAGCTGGGTTTATAGCCTTTCATATAATTTGGCCTTTCAGTGAACTAGGTAAGGTGGTTCTTCATCTTTCTCTGCCTCTCTATCATTAATGTGTTGATTGTCAGAGAGAGAGCTGCAGTCAAACAAACGTGGAAACTTTTGTAATTTATGTATAGCTTTAAAAAGGCAAAGAAATGAAGGATTATTATAGTTGGTGCAGTCCCCGATACAATTAATATCAAATGCATATAAATCCTATTAGAGATCTGTCATGGGTGAAAAAGGAATATGAAAAATGCGTGACCTATCTTTATTAGATTCAGTTAGAGAGAGACCATACAGAGCTAAGGAGCTTTACGAACTGCATATTAATCATAACCAGTCTTCTGAGATAAACCTATTTCTTGTAACTTATCAAAGCCATGCAGAAGATTAGTCATTCTCTTTGGTGAAGGAATGTTTTACATATTGTTCTGAGTTTTGAACATCATAGCTTTAAAAACTGATTAATAGATATTTTAATACTATATATATATATATATATATATATATATATATATTCATTGAATTATATAGCTTAGACTGCTATTATGCTATTATCCTGTAATTCCTCCTCAAAAGGGAGATGCGCTTTTTGTCAGAACCTCAACATCATTGTTTTGTTGCAAGAAGACACTCTAGGGAGTTGTATTGGAGACCACACAAAAGAACTTTGCTCTAGCAAGCCATAGTTAAATTGTGCAGAAACACTTCTTTCTTAAATCTTTATTTTAAGCAACAATTGCTAGATGCCAGCACCATTTTTTTGAATGTCATTTTCAATTCCTGAAGTCTTTTATCTTTTTGAGAAGGAGGAGAATTAGCTCAAGGGAATGGTTAAGACCATAATGTTAACACACTGTAGTACTAAAGATAGTGGATGTAGAACAACTATAGTCTGACAAAGGTAATTAAGATTGTATTTTTAAAAATGACAGAAGAGAGCAAGCGAATTTCGTAAGATTATTACACTTTTAGATAAGATATAAGATATAACAGTAATACACTGGATTTTGTATTGTTTGCCTTAGAAACTAAGAAACGTTGATTGCCAGTTAAGTGCCCCAAATATCACAATGAAGGTATTTATTTTTTTTTAGTTTTAATTTTAAATGTTTTTGTTTTCTTGTTTTGTTTTCCTTGTTTGTTGACACATGCTTTCTCTGTGTAGCTCTGGCTGTCCTGGAAGTCACTCTGTAGACCAGGCTGGCCTTACACTAACAGAGATCATTCTGCCTCTGCCTCCCAGTGCTGGGATTAACGGAAAGCACTACCATGATCTGCTTTTATAGTTAATGTACTATTTTATAGCTAAGTTTTTTTTTTATTTCCAAAATATTAGACTTGTTTAAAAAGTTTAAAAAAATTACAGAAGTATATAAAATGAAAAATACCACTCTTGTTATCCTACAGTATAAAAAGATAACTAATTCTAATAATTATTCTAAGTATTTTAAGAAATTATTTGTGATGAAAGACACAGGAAGTGGGCTTATCATTAATCTATAGTTCCATGGGTTATTTCCCAGTGACTATGTCTGTGTTGTAACATTCAGTTTAAGAAGTGAACATTGAAATCACTTCCTAATTCTTTTGACCAACTCAAACTAATCTGCTTTATAATACTGTATTTCACCTGTTTTTAAATTTAGTATTGAAAACATATGCTCTTATGCATTTGTTCTGGTCTTTACTGTGTTTAACATAATTGCAATTCTGTTCATTGTGTTGGTCTACACTTTAACTTAATTTTTTTAGAAAGTGATGGATGCTAAATATTATATGCTTTGTGATACTTTTGGTCTGTCACAGCCATTCAAGTTTACTGCTGTAGATAGTATAGAAATGAAAGTATTCTGTAAGATTCTATTGTAAGACTATATCACAATTAACATATCCATTCAGGCATTTATTTTTCTTTTTGCTCTGAATACCCTTACAATATTTTTATTGTTAATCATTAATAACATATTTTTATTATTATTTTAGTAATTTATGTTACATACATGGGTATCTTGCCTGCATTTCTGTCTGTGTACTATGTGTGCTTGCAGTGCCCACAGAGGAAGGTTTTAAATTCCCTGTTACTTGAGGTAAAGACAGTTTTGAGGTGTCATGTGGTTTCTTCAAAAACTGCAAGCACTTTTAATAGCTAAACCATCTCTCCAACTCCATAACGTTTGTTCTTTTATCCATTTGATGTGCATTTCTATTTGGCATATAGAACTGATGTATCATAGGTTATACCTGTGTGCAGCTTAAGTAAGAATGTTGAAAACTTTTCTAAGTAGGTGGATCATTTTAATGCTCTTCCAGTAGATAAGCTCATTATTGTTTGTACCAATAGTGTTTTTCTAAGATATTTTTTGACTAATTAAATTAAACATAGTATATAATGACCCCTTTATTTTAAAATCATGCTATTAGTAATCCCATGTATTAATGTATATTTGATCAAATCCTACCCCATATGACTAGACTAAGTCCCAAAATTCCCAGTTTCACCATTCAGCAAAGAGTTCTATTAAGTACTCATAATATGCAAAGAATAGAATAATTTCTTTCCCCTGGTTAAGTGAAAGGTAAGTGAAAGTTTCACATTCTATATGTCTCTAATCGTGGAAGCAATTGTTATATTCTAAATATGAAATACAGTGAATTTTAATATTTGTTTTGTAGTGTAAATAATTTAACAAACTATAGTTTCAGGTTGTTGGCAAGTTAATTCTGGAATAGTGAAGTGTAGCAGTAGATTATTCTAGATGATGAATGACCATTGTTCAAGTCATTATATTTTCCAAAAATAAAAAGTTATAAATATATGCTAAAATTTAAAAATATTTCATCCCACATAAATAAGTGATCAATATCATCTTGAAAATGTAATTGCTTTGGGTAATAAGAACAAATGTCTTTAGATTCAGGCACTGATGTACTCTGAGTGTAGCTTAAATCTTTTGAGGAAACCATTTACTCTTTAAGACTATAATTTTCAAAAGTGGAAGCCAGTGCCTTAATAAGGTGATAGAAAGCCACAAATCCTTTGATATGTATGTGTGAACAACTAGAGATGTTGTGACATCACGGTAAATTCCCTGGTTGTAATCACAGGAATTAGGTAAAATATCACGTTTATATTTGGCACACATTCTAGGTGTGATTGTAGCAAATTTTCTAAATTGAAAGTTCTGGGTGTTTCACCTTGAATCTTACTGGAAGATTATTATACTAGAAAAGAGAAAAATTACTGGCCAAGTAATACATATGACATATGGAAATGAAAATTCCACCAATAGATTATAGGACCATGAATACTGAGGTATAAATTAATAATACTAAATTTTTAAACAAAACAATCGCCAAAAGTCCTGTAAAACCACACCTACATTTATTCTAATGGCAGATAAGGACAATGAAACAAAGAACTGTCCATTCAAAATTCACTTCCTATGCTTCCTGTGTGTCTCAATTATACTGATGGTGAATAATGGAGAAAGTCAGAACAAGGGCAGAGTCTATGTAATTGGAAAAGATAATTTCCTATACTGTGTGATTTGAAGGCTAAGATCTCATCTGCCTTCCTCTTTACATAATCAGAAATAACTGCCATTATTCCACTCAATGGATAAAGGGTCACTATTACAACACCTATACAATGCTTTGCTTAGAATTTTACAGTAAACCTCATATTCTCTCTCATTTGATTTAAACATTAGAAGGTCTGTACTCAATAAGAACTGAGTTCTGGTTGAAGGTGATGAGAAAATTTCTATCTGAGTCATTTTCATTAGAGTTGGAAATATGATGATAATGTTCTGCTCTGGTTGCCTATGGCAGCAAGTTGAAGCTCTGATAGCCACACCATGTCCAGGCAGAGTTCTTTTTCAGAGTGGATTGTTTATTGCAGTTATTCCTCCTATCACTAAAGGATGAAAATGTTAAGGTGTAGGAATTAGTTATAGTATTCATCTTTTGAATAGTTAGGACACCCAGTCCTCCCAGGAGTAAAGACTAAGTGTAAACTGAGTAAATAAACATCATATAGGATAGCCCATCATATTATTCCCTTTGTTATTCCTTTCAGCTTTGCTCAAATGAAGCCTACCTCAATCATAATTTTAAAAATTACAGTCTTCCCTCATACCACTTCTATCCTGCTTAATTTTTCCTATAGTACTCACACTTGTGATTTTTGTGTATAGATATATGCATATATTCATATGAATACATTTATGTACACACATTGATGGGTATGTGTGACTATGTGTCTTTTTATCTGTCCTCACTTAAATGCATATAGAAGCTGCTACAACTATAGTTATGGTATCGTTAGGTGCCCTCAAGTATACTTGTTATTTTCCCTAGTTTCTATGATTATTACCAGAAAAGTCACTCCACTCTTACCACTCTTCATTGTAGTACATCAGGAAATATTCTGTAGATAACTACCATAGTTCAGATACATAGATTTCTCTCTTTTCAAAGGAACTTTGGTATAGTAGAGATAAAAGAAACTGTCTTGAGGAAAGTGATGGATTTCTGGTGCTTGCTACACAGGTAATAAGATATGAGTTGAGACCCCCAGCACTCATTTAAGAACAAGACATGCTTGCATATGTTTGTATCTTAAGGGCTGGAATGTGGAGACTAGAAGATCGTAGTGCCTCACTGGCCAATCACTTTATTTTGTCCACACAGCAGCCCTAAGTTCTGTCAGAGAAACAGAGACATGTAATTGAGGATATATACACCAAAGTTGACTATTTGTCTGCACATGATGCATGGATAAAATGTGTGAATTTGTCCTACTTTACCGGCCTGTGCATGTACTTATTTACATATTCTCTCTCACACACATGTACAGATCTCAAAAAGATATATGAACATTTTTTAAATTTGATTTTTATATAAACTAAAAAATACTAATTATACACTAGAGGATAATTGATTCTTACTTGGCCCATTGTTAATTTTGAAGAACACCTTTCCATTGTTAATTTTAAACAACACTTTTTTTCACTACATTCACTATTATTTACCATTCTGGTTTGTATGTACTTTAGTACATGTGCTAATGACTCATTTACTTTTTTATTAAATGGCAGTTTAAAAAGTTTTGAGTAAATGGACAGAAAGTCACATCTATTATTAATTGAACTTAAGAGGGCAGTGAATTAGGAATACAGAATTTGATAATCAAATTAACAAAATGCACCTGTACTTTGTGAGAGTACTTATATCCTTCAAAAACCATAATCTTTATTCTAAACTTGCAGTGACAAAAGATTTTCAATTTGAAGTAAAATTTTTGTTCTTATTTTCTCATATTTTAAATATATCTGCATGAATGATTTGACTCTTTCCCCAACGTTTACTTAAAAAAATGTATTGCAGTTCACATAAATATGGTACTGCTTAATTGTCCATTAAGGAGGATATTTAACGTTCTCAGTGTGAAAGTTTTCCTACCATAGACATTTTTATTAAGTCATTTATTCAACAAAAGCAATCCTGAACAAAAAGCAATATTGCAATTGTTTTACAACCACTACTGCCAGGAATTTAGAAATATAATTGAAATATTATGGTTAAAAATGGAACTTCAATAGGAATTCACCTATTAAAACCATCATTGCCATTGGACTATGGTTTTAGATAGTATGTATAATGTTTAAAAGATTCTACCTGAAACTTAGCTCAGCATTTCTACAGTTTTCCCTTTTAATATATTTATTCTATTACTATTTTAAATTACATTGTGTCATGTATCTTATTTTTACTGCTTTCTGTGCTTAAAATTCTTTTTGCATTGCTGTGGATTTTACTGTGTTTTTAAGGTGTTCTATGGACAGCTATTAATAATGGTTTTGGTTGGGCTGTATAGATGGCTAGGTAGTTAAGAGCATTTGAGGACATGGTTTGTTTTCCAGCACCCACATAGTGATCCAACGTCCTCTTCTTACTTCTGGAGGCACTGTATTCACACTGTGCACAAACATACATGCAGAATAAACATGTAATGTAAATGTATCTTTAAAAATTGCTTATGTATTTTTTCATTAGTTGAAATATAATATAGTAAAGGAGAACAGATTTGGACATTCCACCACAAAAATTTCCCCCATCTTCTGCAAGACGTTTGTACACTGCTCCACTAAGTATTTAATGCAGAAAGTGTCTCATTAGTCTAAGTTTCCTGGAGGCTATTTTCCTTCCTAGTAGTAACTACAAGAGAATCCTTCTTCTTCCAAAATAAATAACTTGCCTATTTCAAAGTAAGAATCAATCCAGTATTTGCACTTTATAATATGGTTAGCCTGTGGTTATTGTGCCCCAAACACATATCATGAGTTCTACACTTTTCTACAATATAATATTGATTGCTATATAGACATTGCTATATGGCATATTTTCAGAAGCTTTTCACATAATATGATTGAATAAAATCACTGAAAATGAACTGCTTTCTGCTGCCACCCTCATTCTACTTTCCACTTTGATCAATTTGACTATTTAGGTAAAACCTGTAAACGTATTTACAGTGTTTGTCAGATAGTTTAAGTTGCCATAATAGTCTCTCATTCATCCTTGCTTCAGCATATAAGAGGATTACCTTTTTCATGGCTGTATAATGTTCCATTATTTGTATCTATTTAAGGAAGAAACTGTCCTTTTTCCTCCATATTATACTACTTTCTAAAAAATTAGTTGACTGTATATGAGTAAGTTTATTCCTGGGTTCTGTTCTGTTAGTTTTATCCTATTTTTCTATCTTAATGGTAGTAATATTGTCAGTATATATTTGATTTACATACTGATTTTATATACCTATATATCTGGTGTATCAAAATGTTTCTGGGAAAATCAGTTACTGAATGGAAAATGTTGGCATTCTGAGAAGCCTGTTGACAGAGGGATTGTAATCCATTAGCTGAATGAGGTGAACAGATTAGCTGTGTGAACAGGAGATATCTTTCAGGCTAAGAGGAACTTTGAAATTAATTACAAAAAGGCCTTGGCACTAGAAAAAACATTAACATGGTGACAAAAACAGGGAGAAAGCCAGTTTGATTATGAAAGTAGCTTCAGGGCCATGTGATAAGCTCATGGATCACATAATCAATCAGAAGCCAGGTGTAGTTGGGCTGTTTACAAATATAAATTGAGCTAAAAGTGCTGTCTTTTAAATAGAATTGCTTCCTGCATAGGCATCTCTGAGTACTGTCATTCTGATAATGAACATGAATGAAATGCGAATGCAGACAGGCTCCCCTTAGTAGGGAGCACAGTTACCACATGATCGATCCAGTGTTTCATCTTAGGATATTTGTTTTGTCTTCTCCTTTGCGCTTCTGTCTTTTTGTGGAACAGCAGAACTGACTGACCTTTTGCATAAGTCTTCATCTCAGTGTCTCATGTCTTCACATGTGTGTATGCAGAGTGTTTTGTGGCAGACCTTACAACAGGGATCCCATGCAGACAAGAGTCTACCACTTGCTGATTTGCTACATGATGTGCCGTGAATGATGATCACATGTGTGTGTCCCTGGTGCCTGAGCCAACTGTTTCATATCTTTGAAATTTCACAGCCCATTTCCACTGAGGATGTCATCTATGACCTCCCTAGTGAATTCCTGGCACCATGGACAGCTTAGCTGTATTCTGTGCTTCCAATTCATGCATACATGCCTATGACAAACTTTGCTTTATAAATTGGGTTCAGTAAGAGATTAACAAGAACTTATAATGAAATAGAACAGCCGTACCATCTTCTATAATACAGGTGGTCTAAAATACACAAATTGCTTATTGATATGGTTTTTCCATTTAGCATTTCCATAGTACTGTTGAACATTCATTACTGAAACAGAAAAGTTCAAGTCTGTAATGGGGAACTATCATGCTAAAGATTAAAATTTTAATACAAATGGTACAAGGAATTATGAACACCACTTAATTTTTAATGATGAATTTTTTCAAATTTCCCTATGGCTGAAGTGTAACTTTTCAATATTAAGTCTAGTATCAATGATCTTTCCATCATTTTAAGACTGTGTGTCTCTACGCATAGCTTTTGCAGGCTTTGAAAGTGAGAAGTTGGATGTAACTGGCAATTTTCTGTCACTAATACTGGTACTGGGTCTGACTTTTCCCTCTTAAAATGCTGTTTGCACTTTAAAAATCACTTTAAAGGATACACTGAACTCTTTTTCTAAAGCTTTATAATCCATTTATGTACACAAGTAAGTCTCTCTGACAAAAGCTCACAACAGGTAAAATCTCCTTGTCTGTTTTATATTTTTTCTGTCAAATATATTTTTTGATGCTTTTAAATATCAAAAGCGTACAACATCAGATTGTGATTTCTTAGTCTTGACTCTGAAAATGTCTATACTATTTTTTCTTGGATAACATGTAGATCATGAAATACACTTAAGTTTTCTGAAAATGAGCCAGGCATAGCACATACCTTTAATTTTAGCACCTGAGAGGCAAGCAGAAGCAAATGGACCCCTGCGAATTGGATGCCTTCTTGGTCTGTATTGAGATTTCCAGGCCACCTAGCAGTATATAACAAGACCTGTATCTATTACCAAAACCAAAATTTATAGATTTATGGGACTTTTGGAGACTTATGGTTTAAGAATCATCCAATTCATATGAAATGGTAGTCTATATTGTAAATTTATTTCAGCTAGGTAAAATAATAGTTTATGTAATGACAGAATCAGAACTGTAGAATATCGATGTGATTTTCTGAACAATGTGTTCTTCTCTACCTTAACTTCCAAGACCTTCTTCTTGATGTTTACTATGCATGTGATTAAGAAGAAGTTGAACTTAGAAATTGTTCCCTGGAATTGTTTGATTAATGAGAGTGTGCTAATTCAAGGGTAGTTTTGATGTTTTTGAGCAGACATTGTAAAATTTATTTTCAGAGAGATAAGAAGCTACATATGCTGACATTCGTAACTGCAGCTTGTGTACCTTGGGGAGTGACGTGTTAGAGGAAGGGATCCGGAGGACTTTTCTTTCATTAGAAATCAATAGAGATATTTTAAATGAACAAAGCATTGCTGGAAAATTAAGAAAGTCTTTTGGAAAAATAGAAATTGATTCACTATATCCTTCCATTCTGTTGTCTGAACTACTAACAGGCTGAAAGTGAAGGTAAAATTACACACAAAATGTATATAGTATGAAATCAGTTTTTTTTAGGGCAAAAAGAAAATCATATGTGACAAAATAGTAATAAATGTTCTCTCCAGATGAGAAATTATGGGGACTTTTGTTTTTGTCTTTTTATATTAATTGTTTTTTTTTATTTTATATTTCTAAATTTCCCTTACTGAACATGTATTTGACTTAAAATGAGAAAAGAAGAAAAAATGATAAAGGAATTAGATTGTATAATCTTTATTTTATATTCTAACTATGGACATAATAAAGTCTCCTTTTCGGTCTTATTTTGCAAAATAAACTAATAACTTAAATCCATTTCATTCACAAAACAAGAAATATATTTTCTATTTTTGATGTAGTAGAAAGGGTGAAGGAACTGTTGATAATTCTTTTAGATATAATTAATCTAATTATGTCACATGCTGTGTATCTTATTGACTTGAAGGGAAAACAGGAATCTATTATTTCTTTATATTTTTCATTCATAGTCTTATTATTTTCATTTTGTCTAGTCTTCAGTTTAAGATGGGATATCATAGTAGTAATTTATTTAAATTTTATATATGGGATCATACTTAAATCTTGTGGCTAACTATTGTCAATTCAACAGAAATTACTACTTAGAAATAGTTTTGTAGCAGATTTCTTTTTCATTTTTTAGTAGACCGAGAAACTAAAAGCAATACCTATTAAGGGGAAACATTTCAAACAGATGAAATTTAACTGAGCACCAGCTACTGAAAGTAGAAGAGCACACAGGGCGGCGGGGGTGGGGGGGTGGATTAAATGTTCTTAAATGAAATGTTGAGGTAGAAATGTGAAGAGTAAAACAGAAACAAGTCTGGTAGCTGGGAACATCTTCCCATCTACTCTTTGTATTACAAATAATAGTCCCATTGTCCAACTTCATGGTAATAGTGCTTCAAAAACAAACACATAAATGCTTCATGGTGTTAGCTTTGGCTATGTAGTCAGGAAGAGATGATAACATTGTGTGTATTTGGAAGGGACCAGTATACTAGATTAATTTGCCTACAGATGTTTTTCAGGATGCTGCCCCAACCCCCTTTTTTTTTCTCAAAAGACATGTCTCAGGAGTGATTCAGGAAAAATGTCAGTTGCTTTGCACTGTGAGGAATTGAGTCTTTGAACTTATCCTCTAATGATTTTATCTTCTAATTATTTATGGAAAGGTTTAAAATGAATGTGTACCACCTCTGACAAATGGATGCTGCATGACAGCTAACACAATTATTTGCTAAGGTGCCTCTTTTACTGAAAGATACTAGTTTGCTAAGTGTTTCTTATATTTAATGACTAAAAACATTACCTTCTTCCACTAGTAGTAAATATTTTTTATTGTTTTCTAAATCAAATATCTCAAAAATTTATGAGTTATTACATGTTTGTCTAGGTTTTCCTCATTTTTACTATTTTTTCTTAAGAATGCAGTTACAAGTTTTTTTATAGGTTATTTTCTAGGTAAATTATTTATACTAAAATCACAAAACTAGAAACCAGAGCCAACATCTTGCTATGTGTGTCAATGATACACATAGTTATTAAATTAAATTTATAGTTTCATTTTCTTTGCCCATTCCATAAGGATGTTTTGTACTTTTTATCTTTTAATTTCCACATTCCATTACATGAATAAGGTATAAGGCATCTTATACTTAATTTTTTTTATAATGTGACCTCCATATATTTCCTTTATTCTTCTTTTCTGTGTCTCCTGGTCTCCTTAAAACTACTGGTCCTTATTACTGTTACTGGCATCGGCATTTACTGTGTTAATAGAACTCTGAGCTACCACTGGAAATCAGTTCATCCTTTTCCTTTCCTCTCTTTCTAGATAGCTGTTCTCCATTTCCATCAACTGCTCACTTCTTCCTCCATGCTACCCTTTACTCTCATAAAACTCACCTTGAAGTGCATCTTCCAAAGTGCCTTCAGAATGACTTTCTTTTCTCAGTTCGAGGAGTAGGACCTAGGGCCTCACTCATGAAAATGTCTTTTATAAAGTATAGTCTTATTTATACCACTTAATATGTATGTAAACACACATACATATATGTATACAAGGTTTACATTTCCAACTTTTAAAGTTTTGCCTCATAAAGTCCTGTTCTTTTTTTGGTTGTTTTGTCTATTTTTAAGACAGGGTCTTTCTACATAATCCTGACTTTTCTAAAACTTACTATGTAGAGTAGGCTGGCCTTGAACTCATAGAGCACCACCTGAGTCTGCCTCCTGAGTGCTGTTATGAATACACACAGCCAATGAAATCCTTTTCTTGTCGTGTCCGCCTTGACCAGCAATTAAGACACGACATGGTAGGATCCTTCTCAGTCAGCTTTATTGCAGGAATGACTCTTGACTTATGGACGAAGAACGGGGACTGGGACAGGACAGGGACCCCCAGCAGCAGAAACGAGCTGCTTATATATCTTCCCAAGGCAGGCTGGGTGACGTATTCTCTCAGGATAGGTTAAGCTGCCAATACCTCATTAGCATAAGCCCACTTCGGAGGGGCACGAGGCTGACGCATGCACAAAGGACTTGTTTACCAGTTTAGCTGAGCTGGCCACGCTGGAAGCCAGCTGCTTACATTGTCAGGTGCTAGTCATATGACTTTGCAACTGTCCCAGGTGCTATCTTAAACACGGCTGCCTACATTTTCTAATATCACTATGTTATTTATATTTAATAATGTTTTCTGTGAGAATACACAGTCATGGATTTTATCATGTCACGTTCATAACTAACATTTTATATGCATTTTTTCATATCTCATATCCACCTGAAGCAAAATAAATGTAAAATATGGTTGTTTAAACGGTTAATGCTACTGATGTGGTGTCAATATGAAATGTTCCCTATAGGCTCCTGTATTTGGGGCTTTATTGTCAGATAATGAGCTTTTTAGAAATGATTGGTTTCTAATGGGGCTGATTATTTGTTGTGGAGTTAGTATATTTATTTGATAGGAAGTAAGAGGTGGAGCAATGTTCAAAATAGGTCATTGAGCAATCAATCTCCAGGATTTGCTTCTTCCAGCTACCTGGAAAACATGTATAACTGCTTCTTTTTATCACATGGTGTTCTTTGCTCTTGCTCAGTTCCCAAAAGCAATAGCATCAACTGACTAGAGTTTGAATCATATAGTACCTAAGCCAGAATAATTGTTCCTTCCTTAAAATTTCCTCTTTTCCTCCTTCCCTTCCCTCTCTGTCTCTGTTCACCTTCTTTCCTGCCTCCTTTCCTTCCCTCTTTTTTTTTTTTTTATCTCAGGTGCTTGTGACAGCATCAAAATACTAACACAACTACGAAATAAGAAACTATTTAATGGTCCACAAATTGCAGTATTATTAGAGCACAGAAAGGTACATATTAATATCAGTTAGCTAATGCCAAATAACTGCCATTTGGGTCATAGTCAGTCTATGTTCTTTAATATAAACTGAACATTTTCTTTTTCTCATTCACTCACTTTGTCTCAGTTAAAGAGATTGGCTTAGACTAACTGAGACAGTCAGGCACATGCCAGATGTGACAACATATTAAACTATACTACATGGTTTGTCCCAACAACTTTCTCTTAATGAAGGAACAGAAAGTATCTGGTCCACATATAGAGCTCTAGAGCTGAAAGTAGAGTAATGTGAGGTACTGAATGAAAGAGTTAATGTTTGGATTACATGGGGAAATAACTAAATATTTGAAAAAGAATAGTTATTAATGATGTATGAAACATATGTATTTTTATTAAGCCTATATTTTAAAAAGCACATTTGTAGACTAATTTTCTTGGTTCAATATTTGTACAAAAATAGTGATGTATTAAAACAGAACATTTCCAGGAAAAAAAGCTAGGTAATAGCTAATCTATATTAATCAAAGGATGTAGTCTTATAGCTTTAATAAATACCCGTAATAGTTTAACATGTAGTAGCTATATAGTAAGCATAATTATCGTCCATGTTTCTCTGTGTTTTTGTGTCAAACCATATGTGTTTGTATGCACATGTGTGTACATGTGAGTGCATTTATGTTGGGTTCAGGAGTCAGTTTTAAGTATTGCTCTTGTTAAGAACTGTTCATTGTGTTTTCTTATTATTGGCCTGTAGCTCACTGATAATATTGGTTTGATTGTCTCCATCTATTCTTTCCCAGCACTGGATTACAAATAGACACCAGCAGCATTTTGCTGTGGGTCTTGGAGAGCAAACACAGGTCCTTATATTTGCATTACAAGCACTTTATGAAATGAGATGCCTTCTCTGGTTTTTTTTTTTTTTGAGCTATATATTATCTTTCAAAACATCTGACTACGTTATTGTAGAGCAAAGAAGAAATAACTAAGTATTTAGCGAGAGAAAATGAAGAGCTTCTATGAGATATTGTGAATAGCAGATTGACAGAGTTAAGGATGCTATTTCAAAGGAAGATTATTCTTTCTGTTATATTTTATTAAGCCATAATCCAAGTTCGTAGAACATGTAAAGTTAAAAACAAAAAGAATACCTCAAAAGATCTGGATGGATAATATTTGACAGAAAGGAAAAGAGTTGTTTGAGATGAACAAAACAAAGTAAAAAGAAAGACAAAGACAAGCTTTGGTGTTAAGTGTGCTTTATACTTTCAGAAGTATTGCAGACTGTAAAGCCCATTCTGTATATGATTTCTATCTCCTGCTACTTTGCAATTTGATTTAAAAATGAGAAAATGTTATAACAGAAGACTACAAAGAGTGCCATGCTCCATTTGAAATTAGAATGGTTACAGCATCCCAGGTCAGGTAGCCTCTGGAAAACTAATATTTTTTTCATCTCTGCTTTTCTCACTACTTCAGCTTCATTTTCTCTTGCCTGTGATATATTTCTTTGTTTGGTAGGAAACTTCGCTATCACAAGCAAACGAATACAGGAGTTAGGTTTGGATAGATATGAGTATTCATTTGATATTTATCATATATGGATAGAAGCGATGATTGGTTGGTAATGGTGTGAATTTTTCCATTCAATAGTTTTCTTTCTTCCTTTGAAAATCAAAGTACACAATACCATGATAAGTAACTTGAAATAAGATATAGTAGAAAGTTTAATTATCTGGAGTTAACTTACAATATCATATCTTAGCTCATATCATTACATTCATTTATAATTATTTTATGAGTTTGGGAAATTTTTGTTTTAGTTTTATAAAGTTTTGATTCCACTGTTACATCACAGAGTTTTCTAATCTTCCAGTCTACTTCCCTTTTGATAATCAGAGAGGTTGTTGTGATACTTGTGAATAAATGAGTGAACTATAGCTATTTTTTCAAATACATATGATCCCTTTTCCTACCTTTCCTTGTAATACTTCTTCCCTTGGCTCATTACATGCAGAGCTCTTTCTTGTTTCTCAGGTCCCAGCTTAAGTGTTACTTCCTTAATGATGCCTTTCCCATCTTCCCACCTTATAGTGGCTCCCACTTCTCCTCATAGTTCTCTGTTGAATTGTCATCCTCAGAACTATTACTGTTTACCATTTCCTTGCCTGGTTGTGTGCTCTTTTTTCTGAAAATTTGAAGACATGTATCTTTGGCAATTAAAAGAATTGCTTGGGAAGTCCTAGCTGGGCTCATGTTCTGGCCTTGCCATTATTATTTGTGGGCACATGAGGACAATTTCAGCTTAATTCCCATATGGTTCCCTTTCCTTATCTGTAAAACTGTGTAAGAATAGAGCATATCTTATAGACTTGTGAGAATTAAATGTACTTTAACATCTGTGTTAGTTACTTTTTCCTTGCTGTGATATAATGCCACAAAGAATCATGTTAAGGGAAGAAGAATTTATTTTGGGTCACGGTTTGAGAAGAAAAAGTTCATTATGGCAAGGAAGTCATGGCAGCTGGGTCTTCATCTGTGAATCTGGGAGTCTGCAGCAACTGTATGTTTCTTGGTACCAAACCAAGAAGCAGAGATATTGGGTGGTGGTAGAAGGCTGAATTACATCCCTTAATCACCCACTCCCCTCCACCACACACATATTGCTCTTCATCAGGTAGCTCACACTCTCTAAGTCAGGCTCAACCTCCCCAAAATTCCACAACTTCTAAAACTGCCTTCAGCTGGGGATCAATACCTAAAGACATAAGACATTCAAACCCTAACAACACCTAAACTGTCTGAAGCACTATTTGTGGTATGTTAGAAATCAAAACTCCAAAAGCAACAAATGAGCAACCAAACAAAAACCATTCAGCAAATTAAAATAAACACTCACCAAAGGACTCTTTTAGAAAAGTCTCAGTGAATGGGGTAGATCTGCATGTGCATATATAAATATCCTATAGATTGTGCTATCAGTGAAAATGACTAAATATACATTTCAGTGTTAATCTCAAAGTCTCATGCATCGCAGAGATTCCCTGGTTCATGTTATGGTTGGGGATGATCTTAGGCTCCACTACATAGTGAAAGGAAGAAGACACTGAGTGACATCTCATTGTGTATTTAGGAAGTACCATCCTTCACTACCATACTCATGTTGCCTTGGTGGAAATACACCAGAGAGCTACATTTGATTTCAAGGACCAGGAAAACACAATCCTGGCTTCTTAAGGAAGAACAGTAGAAATTTGGGAGAGTAACACTTCTTAATAATAATATCCTCATTGGGAATAAAGGTTTAAATGTTAGGAACACTCTTATTGAGATCAATACCATAATGTACTAATTATTGAAATATTTTAGCTGGTCTTATTGTTATAAGGATATCCTACAGTATACTTAGAGAAAACTAGACTTATACTTCCAGGTATACCTATTTTTAATTTATTTTTTTCTATACTTTTTTTGTTAAAAATCTAAAATGCAAACTGCATTATACTGGGCCTAGTCAAGTTCAATTTAATATCATCACCTACCACCATGACATACTGTTTCAGTAGAAGTCTGTCAAGGTGTATAACATGCATAACATTCATTGTCCTCACTGTTAACAGTGCCTTCTTTTAGAATTCCTCATGAAAATCCCACATGACATTGTTTTACAGTTAACTTTTGTTTAATAAATAGTTTTCAGAATAATAACAATCAAGCTATAGTATAGCAGTTTTATAAACCAGCAACAGTTATTTACAGCCAGTTATTAAGTATTTTGCATCCTTGTGCTTGCTATTTCTTCATGCAAGTGAGATATAGGAGGTTTTCTTTTATATCAAGATTGCCACAAACATTAATAATAAGTTTTATTCTGATGTACATAGGTGATACATTTTCTAGTCCATTATAGTCTTCATGGGACCACCAGTGCACATATAGTGTGTCCTTAATAGATCTGTTAGACAATATTGGACCATGAATGAAATTTTAAGTATGTTTTTCTTAGAAGTGGGTTAATTACATGGTGTGTGTGTATGTATCTCTGTGTTGTGATCATTTGTGGGTGTGTTCTATCTATCTGTGTACATGTGTGCATGCATGTACACACATGTTTGTGTATTGAGAGACTCAGTTTTTCTATGTAGCCCAGTTTTCTTTAGACCTTTTTTGGTAACCCAGATTGGATTTGCCTTGCCCACCATATATACTTTGTTCAAATGCCATGGCAAATATTATTACAGTTAATCAAGTTGCGATGACCTTAGTATATCTCAAATACAGATGTAATATAATCTAACCATAAGTGATATATAGTGTATTTTTTGGATGAGGTCTCTCTCTCCCCTCTCTCTCTCTCTCTCTCTCTCCTCTCTCTCTCTCTCATATGAGATATATATATATATATATATATGAGAGAGAGAGACACACACACACAGAGAGAGAAGGGAGAGGGAGAGGGCAGGTGGGGAGATGGAAAGGGAGAGGGAGAGGGAGAGGTGTGAGGGAGAGGAGAGGTGTGAGGAGTATGAAAGCAAGAACCTCTCACTTGCTAGGCGAGTACTCTACCACTGACATTCATCTTTTCTCCAGACCAATACTTACATTAAAAAATAAATATCCTGTAGAAGTTAGTGTGGCAAAGAATTTGGGCTTGCTAGTACCAAAATATTCTGGGTAGTTAATTGCCAAGCCTGTATGAGCAGACCACAGAAATATTTTTATATCGATTTGCACTTGGATATTAATATGACATATGCAGCATAATATATTTTTGAATGAATATTACTGACCCTTCCAGAACCTTATAAATTTGCTCTTGCAGTTATTCCAGGGCTTTTGTAGGCTTAGAAATTTTTAGTTTTCATTCTCCTTAGAGAGTAAAGTATAAAATGATTTTTAAGTGAAAATGTTAGAAGTTTTATATAACAGTTCTTGTCAAATTACTTTGAGATAAATAAAAACATACTGTTGTATATGATCTACGAACAATGGGAGAAGTATTGATTGTAGGTGGAGATTACATCCCTTTAGCTCTCTGTTCTTTGTACTGTCTCATATACTTTTTCTTATTGTTTTGTATTTTTTATTTGCTTCATACAAATTGAGATGTATCATGAAGAATTATTTTGAAATAGCTGTCATATTCTTCCACTCCTCACGCTTCTAGTTATTCTGTTTTCCCTTTAATAATTACTCACGTGTAATTATTATGCTTAAGAAAATGGTATATACACATCAAAATAAACATAATGCAAAAGAACATCTATTATACAAGGTTCCATATTCTATCTTGAAAATTTTTGTTTCCTTCCATATCTTGTATGTGTGTATATGTGTACATGGTTGCATGGATGCACACGTGTTGTTGCATGCATGAAAGGTCAGTTCAAACCTTTCTAGATTTAGTTATTTTCTTCTACAATGTATATAAAGAATAAAAAAATAAGCTCAAAGTATCTCTATTTCAAGCAAAATTTTACATTTTCCTTTTGATCTGCTGAGAAACAAATGGGGCATTTTACTTGTACATTAAAAAGTACTCTTGTGAAAGGACAAACAAAAAAATTTATAAACGTAGTCTTGAGGGAACTGATAAAATCCATAATAAATATCCTAGAAAAGTAGAAAAAACAGTAATAATGAGTATTTATTATATGCTAGGTTCTAAGTGCTTTCACTACATAAACCAATTTAATGCTGTCAACATTGTCCCCCTGAAACAGAGAACAGAGTCTCTCCTCTCTTACATGGCTCCTGGAGATGACTACAAAAGTTCATTAAAAATCACACAAGATTATTGTTTTACCTGGAAATTCATGTTTTATGATTTGAGAACTTTCCCAATGAGAAGTAGTAATACCTCTTTCATCATGTATTCAATTCTAATGCTATATCAGAAAGATCCATAGAAGAGATTCTGTTGTTCATGGAAAGGGAGTGAGTGGACAAACCCAGTACCTGATTAGCAACCCAGATATTGTAATTGTTCCATTGTTGTTAATGATGGGATTTTCCCCATGGCCATGGTAATGACCTTGAAAGCCAGACATGAATTTATGATCTAAGTACTTCCTGGTAGGATTATATAATCTAATGAATTTAGGGAATTTTTGTTAACAATAGTTTAAGGTACTCATAAAATGCTGGTAGGATATGCAATGAATTTTTCATGATTAATGACCATTCTTATGGCATATTGATTTCCATATAATTATATACCTAGTTATACTTTAGTTTATTAGCAAAACAGTCCCAGATTTTGCATAATTTAGTGAATATAATTAATGACTAACTGTTCTTTCCTCTGATAGGCTAACTAATCAGGCTGACCCAGACTAATTCTTTATATTCACTGCAGAATAGAAAAAAATAGCTGCAAAGTAATATTTTGCATGATAGCTCTGTTTTTCTCCTCTTCCTATCACAGGTACATTTTTAATTTTAGTTGAAGCAATATTAAAGGTGTATTTAACATAAGAGATACAGATATTATTGTTGAAACTGAGGAAAAATAAAGTACATAGCTACTGTATCTTTTTCCTTGGGTTTGTCAGTCAAATGATGTCATCAAGAAGACATTAATTAGTATTTTAGGTTATTTTCTATTTTGCCTTTAATTGATTTATCATTTAATTGAGTAAAATGTGGGTGTGCACATATGAGCTATCAAGCATGTTAGGCAATGACCAGTTTCCAAATGATCTTTATACATTTCTTCATGTTTGAATATGTTTACATCTTATTACTTACTGATTTGTATGTATAGCTAAAAGTGCAGCTTTAAAAAAAATTCAAGGTAAAACGGAGAATCCTTGTGGTTAAAAATAAAACAACAACAAAAGCCTGGTAACTACTTTAGAATTTCAACACATTATGGATTGGATCTGAATTCAAATCTCCTAAATTCACATAAAAGATCAGGCATTCCTATGCATAAGTAAGAGATAAACAATCAACACTTTATAGATAGAAGCAGCATTTTCTATCATGCCCAGAGTAGCAGCTAGTTTAAATTTTGATTCAGTGTCTTTAAATATAAAGATGGATTGAATTTTGGTTATAAAAATGTCTATGCTACTTTTAGAAATTAATGAAACTTAATCATACACAATTTTATTTTATTTCTGAGAATTTCATAAATGCATAGAACCTATTTATTTTCCCTCAGTTCTTTCCTGGTCATCAATTTGTTCCCAATTTCAGGGCTTCCATTTTTAACTCTGATGGTCTTATTTTATTTTTTTGAGACCTTCATATATGGATATTGCATTTACATCCCTCCAATCCCTATTCCAACTCCTCCTATGTCCCTTCTCCCAAATTCGTGAATTCTTCTTTTATTGTTACATATATATTTAAATAAATAACACATATATCCTATATGAGTATAGGGCTGAGGAGTTGGAAATTGACAACCTATGTGGAGCCAATTCCTGAGGGAGACTGATTTTCCCTAACCCTGTGGACAAGAATCCCCAGTAACTAGTCATCTAGTGGTGCAGCCATGTGGAATTCCCCTTGTCCTTGTTGGCATGTCAACATTTCTCATTATATTGGTTGTGTTCAAGTAATCATTGTTGAGAAGGAAGTTGCATCTGTGAAGTCGTCTTGTGTTTTTTTTTTTTTTCTTATAACCCATTATGTCCAATTAGTTCTGCCTGTATACACATGGGTGTGCAGCATTCACTTTAGCATAGTCAACTTAACCAGGAACCATGCCTATAAATAGAACTGACTCCTTTCAAGGCCATCTGTCAATAGCTCAACTAGGGGTGCGGTCTTTAGTCCATGCTGTATTGTTGGTTTTGTGCAAGCGGACACAGCTACTATGTAAATTTATGAGACAATTGCCTCTGCCATATCTAGAAGAATGTTTTTCCAGAGTCTTCACTGAACTCTAGTTTCTCGTTTAGTAATATTCCTTGAGTATTTTGGGTCGAAAGACATAAATACAAGATAATTGTATTATTGGAAAATTTTTGTATTATCAAAACTGTGTCCATTCTTAGATTTTGCACGTATGATTTTTAAATTTTATTTTCTACAGTATAGATACATTTATCTACTGATCCCTTAATTCTTATAAGATACCATGATACTATTATTTCACATGCTTCTATTTACCAGGTTCCCTCAGTGTGTGCTTGGCAGTTGACCTTATAATCTTTTAAGTTTCAATTTGGGAGATTCTGACTGAGAATTTAAGTAAGCTGCCTGGTTAGTTCCTCTGTGCTTATATTTGAACTCCAGTAATGTTTGTCTTGAATACTCTTGCTGGTATTAAATCTTGATATTCTGAGTATAGAAATAGTCTTTGGAAATAGCAATTTTTTGCCTTATGTTTGATAAATGAGTGACTGAATTGATCATATCCTGGCTCTAAAATACAAAGCAATGAGATGTGTTGTAGGATAAACTATCCCTGGAGATAATTCCTTCAACCAAAAAATACTCTACAAAAAATGTTTCAGCAGTGGCAATGTAATTATAGTGAGTATATAGTCCCTTGGATAACTGTGGTATACAGTGCAATTTTGGAGGTTTAAGATCTATTTGTTCAAAAGAAAAATAGGCTCTATTTTTTTAATACTTAGATTTTGTGATGGCAGTGTAAATAACTTTCATGTCGTTATCTAATTGTATACATTATTTTAAGGAGAGAGAATATTGTAGTAGAGTACAAAATGACACCATTTCTGTTATTGTGGAACATTTGATCATTTCTAAGGGAAAATTACAAAACTATTTAGCTCACCTTGATTTCTATAGCATAGTCTCTAAAGTCTCATTTCTTTAACAGGGCCTTGTGGGTGTTCTAAAGGAATGATTGAAATGAAAAGAAATGAAGAGTCAAACAGTGTACCATAATAGATGAAATGGAAAGTAATTATGTTAATGTTGACTCATTATGAAGCCCTAACCGTTTGTACCTGCTCATTTCTGTGTGGAAACCTGTGCAGCTGAGATGCTGAATAAGAAATTCTTGTATAAATGAGCCTAGAGGCATGTTTCTAATATTGGAGCTAAGCCTATACAGAATTGTAATGGATTTCCCTAAGTCAGTATTTAAATCTGCTATCAGAGAAGGTGCTTCTCTTAACAGAAAATTTGGATTCTGGTGTTTATCATCAAACTTTTACCCATGTGCCTGAATCCTAATAGCTGCATATAACTCTCATTTGTTAATTAGAAGGAAAGAAACTCCTCAAATTGCAAAATGTATTGGTATTATACACCATGTTGGATTTCATAAGATATGCCCTTGTAGAACTACTTCAGATAAATTACATAGAGGAGATATATGAGACAAAGTTAGCAGGGCAAAAGGATGTAGACAAGTATAGCTTCGCAAATATATATTCTAGTATACTTTATAAGGAAGCAGTTGTAAATTACTCACTTGGCAATTTTAATATATATATATTGGGGGTTTGGAGTTGAGCCAACTAGATTTAAACTGTCTGTCTGAGTCTAGTCTGGAAGCCTTTCTTCAGTGTTAGAGAATGACCGTCTCCTTTCCCTAAATGTTTCCATCTCTCTTTCCATTGTACTCGAATGCCTCTCTGTTCCTATAACCTTTTGCCAAGCATCCACCTTTCAGCTATAATTTAGGATAAAGTAGCATTTACATTTTATAACTCAACTGTCCTGTCTGTATTCTGGAAATAAAATACGTTAGGATCTCTCTGACCATGTTACCCTGCCAGTTCTGGTTTAGTTGAGAAAAATGGCACATTGCTGTTTGTAATTTCAGGAGACTTATTTTTCCCCTTTGCCAAGGAGTGTCTTCTAAATCAATTAAATTACTAAAACAATGAGACACCTAATTTTTGTCAAATTATGTTCACCATTAAGTTGAGAATGTAATTGCAGCAAAGAATATTTTACCTTGGGCATGAACTTTTCTTTTATCCTGTCAATCCAAAAGCTTTTAAGTAATGCACTTAAATTTCATTTCCCCAACATGAGTGTTGATGCTTATAAACATTCTTTTGTATTTTGAGGTAATTAATATCAGCTTAGTATTTAGTGTCAATCTTCTTTGTTTGGATCTCAGTTTTTAGATTTTTGCATTTCTCCCACAAAGATGCAAGACCTAGTTATACTTTAACAGTGAAATCTTATCATAGAATATCACACCAGAAGGAATGTAAAAATTTCATCTGCAGCAGAGTGAACTGTCTACAAGAAATATAATGTAAGCCACATATGTACTTTAAGAATTTCTAGAGACCATGGTTAAGAAATAAAAAGAAATATTCAAAGTTCATGTTAATAATACAGTTTATTTAATTTTATACTTCCAGTACATTACTATTGCAGTATCTAGTCAATGGAAAATTATTGAAAAGATATATCACATCATTTTTCTCCTAACTCTTCAAACTCTGATATGTATTTTATATCTATAGCAAATTTCAATTCCATCTAGCTGCATTTCAAATAGTAGGTTCCTGTATGTGACCAGAGGCTACTAGTTTTGTCAATGTAGAACTCAAGCCTTGATTTATTTTCTATCCCTGGCTTCCTGATGAAATTGTACACTAAGAATAATTCTAGCACGTCCTCATGGAGGAGCACATGCTTCTCTGGTAAGACATTATCAGAAAATCATAATCTTACCTGACTTCTTGGCTTTACCCATGAGGAATAAAGCCCAGATTCATTATAGACCTTTTGTTTTACAGTAAGTTTATTCTTGTGCATTTCTTTCTGTCCAAACCTTTTCTTCCTATCATTGCTTGTTCATTTTTTAAAGATGTCAGTTTCCTTTGTTTCACATGTCACGTAAGAGAATGGAGATATTATTTATCAGTAATAATGGCTCTGTTGATGCTGCTTCCTTAATTTTTTATTTGCTACTGTGATGTATGTGCTTATGTGTATGTGAGTATAGCACTTTTGTGTGGTGGCACAGAGGTCAGAGGGCAGATTTTCAGAGTTGCTTCTTCACTTCTGTTGAGGAATTTGAGGATTGATGTCAGGTTATCAGCCTTGTGCATGAAGCATTTTTACATGCTCAGATATCCGGCTAGCCCTGTGTTATTTCTTTTAGAAAATGTCTGAAGCTCCTGCCTTAGTTTGCACAGGTTGGGAGTGTCTGCCAGTGTTTTATGTGTAGTAGGAATAATAGTCTTTAGCATGGTTACTTTGAGAAATGGTAATGACATATAAGGAATCCTAGAATAACCTTAATGACATTCAAGTTCCGGCTTTACAAAGGATTAAGGAAGTTCTCGAGTGACCCTAGAATGAATTTACCTCAATAGATTGTTATTACAAGAGTGAGACTGTTCTCCCCTTGGATCTCTGATTTGTTTTGTCAGTATGATGGCTTCTTCTCACATGTCCTCCACTGAGATATCACTGCATGCTGACCCAACGTAACTACTTGGTTTGTACCTTTCAGTTTTCTTTGTAAACTTTCCCCAGCTTAGGTATTTTTTTGCATAGGAATGAACCTAGACAAATAGAATATATTTTTTGAAGCCCTAGTAATCATTTAAGCTATATTCTCTTGAAAGTTTCACTAATCACAACCAATTGCTTCAGATTTTGAACAGTAATCACTCATCTTGTCTCTAGATTGAAAATCATCTCCCTTTTTCTTTATTGATCGATAATGTGACATAAGTCCTTTGCTGTATGTATTTTAGGCACACTCCTACTCTCTCCTTTTAATTTCATGCATTATTTTTATTCTCTAATGTTAACCTTTTCATGTTACTCTTCATTAACACAAATTGAGAAAGGACTGGGGAAATGAATAAAACTGGTTCCTTCTATTGTAGATTTTATCCAACCTAAGTGCTTCCAGCATGCCATCCTAAGTATAAAGGTCATCACATTTTTTAATTGTCTAGTTGTAGTATGGAACAATAAGACAACTTGGTTGCAAAATTCACCTTTTCACTATCACTGCTTGCCCTAGTTTTCTTCCCTGCTAGCCGCTTCCCACAACCCATGCATGCAACACTGAAGTCTAGTATTCATGATTTTCCAGTGTGCTACAGCATTTTGCCAGTGTTCATCATTTCCTCCTTCACAAACTGTCCACTTGCCTGAAATCTTCTTAAAGGTACAGTCTCATCCCTGCTTCCCATTTAGTCTCTTCTTTCCACTGTAATATCATTTCTTATATTCTCGGAACACTTCAGTTACAGATTTCTTGTATCCTGTGGTAAGTCTGTATTTCTTACTTTTTAAATAGCATACATATACAAACATACTCTATTGAACACAGCTGGGCCATTTAAAATAAATGAGAATTTCTTCAAAATGCCCAATTTAACAGTCCCATATGAGGAAAATGACACATGTTAAATATCAACTAGTTATTTGCAAAAAGGATTTTGTGGAGTATTTGCAGTAATGATCTATAGGTTGTAGAGTGCTCCCATTATAGAGATGAAATGAATATTGGTAAAGCGATTATGTTATTCAGAGCACCCATTTAGTAAATGTCATAAATCAAATTTGAATCCAAGTGTGAATGAAGAATGCCTCCTTGTATTTAACAGTACACATTTAAAAGAAATAAATACTTTGCTGGAAGTAGAAGGCAACAGTCTTTGCTAGCTGGAAGGGATGATATACTTAGGGACTTCTACTTGTCATCCCTTTCTTCCTTCCCTCAAGTTTGTACTGGTGTTTTCATTTTTCCATTTTAGTAAACATTAAACTTTGTAGAGGTTATGATTGATATTGTACTATAAGAGCTTTTATTTTAGTAAAAGTTGACTATAGAGAGGTAAAGATGTAAATTAGTAGAAACAAAAAGTAGAATTACATCTCTTTCTTTCTCTCTGTCTCTCTCTCTCTCTTTCTCTCTCTCTCTCTCTCTCTCTCTCTCTCTCTCTCTCTCTCTCTCTCTCCCTCTCTCTCTCGCTTTCTCTCTCTCTGCAGTATGGTAGCAGAGAGTGGGCTAACAGCATCGCTTCATAGAGAACATTAGGCATCCTCTTCCAGTGGATTTGTGAAAGCTTTCACCACTTAACATGTCAATAATATGTCGATAGGAAAGGGTTTTACAAATATCTGAGAACATTTGAAAAGGAAAAGAAAACTAGCATTGAATTCTCAATGCAGGGAGTCCTCACATCACCCTGTGAGTTTGGTTGCCAGCGATTTGTGATATAGGCTGGAAGAGGCTAAATCACTTTGTGAAATGACAATATAAGCAGCAGAACAGCATTTAAATACATTTTTTTCTATAATTTCCTGAGAATATACAACCCTTCAGATATGCCAAATATGTAATTTTGGTATTTTTTTGCAGTAGGTACTATTTTATTAATTATATTATCAACCATATTTTAAAACTAATAAAAGATGAAATTCAGAGCTGCTCTATCAGCAGATAAGATGTCCATTCATAATTCCTGACTACATATGCAAAATGAAAATGCATTTAAACCATTAAAATCACCATCAATGTATTCTTTTCCATTATATATAAGTTTCACATAGGTAGAATGGCTTATTTTTCATGAATGAAACTAGATTAAATGCAGAATTTTAAGGTGTGATAGTCATGATATGTTTTAAATGATGTTAATATTCTTCACTCATTTATTTTACTCTTTTTAAAAAAAATATTTTCATTAAAAGGAAATTACACTAAATATAAATCTCATTTATAAATATGGATAGTCAAATATTTGTTGTTGTGAGATACAAAGACTGAAGTTCTAGGTGTTTAGTTGATTTTGTCAGTCCAGTTCCTAAACATACACTGTTGGATAGTTGCTTGATTTCAACTGGGTTTTGGAGAATATAAACCCGATTAATCGTAGAAGGGTTTTTTTTTTGACACACAGTTCCTCTCTACCCCCAGGGAAATTTCCTGGTTACTGCGGTGGGAATGTTATTTCTCATCAATGTATTAGCCCTCTCTAACACCGGTTCACTGTAAACAATGAAGACAACATTCATTACACAAGCCAGAGCTCTTAAAAGCCAGCAGGTTTTAACATTCTGCTTGGAATTCTGTGGTAGTTATGAAGTGTGAAAACTAATATTTTAAGATTTATCTTAAAACTCTTTGGTAAGGAAAACAGATTTCTTCTCAGCTTGTCATTAATCTGGTTTTACGTGTGGGCTGGTCCCACTTATCCTGGAGCCAGTTAATCATTAAACATTTTTAGTGGCAAGAAACTCTCCTTCTAAAAAGATTTTTGTCTTCCTGTCATATTTTTTTATGTTTTTTTTCCTAGATTTTTAAACTAGAAAATATTGTAAATATTGCTGGACAGCATTATGAGTTTCCTCCAAACTAAAATGAAAGATGCTTTGCTGCCATTTGTTTTTTATAAGCAGAACATTATTAATTGATGACTTTTGTCTTCAGAGATATTTAGTTAACACAGCACTATTCTAATACATATTGTTTCCATTTCAGATAGACACTATATTGACAACATAGTTAAAATAACATTAGTCCTTTTAGCTAAACCCAAGGATAACTACTGGCAGGAGCAGGGTACTAAAATGAAGCTATTAATAAAATTTAGAGTATTAGCCAGCTTGGTTGCCTTTTCCTTTGAGTAGTTTGAAAGTCAATATAGATTCAAATACTGTGGTTGGGCCTTGGGCACATAACATGGAACCCATAGGTTTTAAGCAAAGTCAGTGGAGGCTATTGTGCTTAGCAGAAGGTACACAACAAAAGACAGTGATTTCCTCCTTTTCCAGAATCTATCTATAGCTAATAGGGCAGAGTTAAAGTATAGGGACTCTTGAGCTCTCTCTCCTCCTCTTCATTCATTGTTAATAGGCCTGACTTTGTGAGAGTCCAGTGCAGATAATTGTAGCTGATGTGAATTAATGAGTGCAATAGTTGTCTGAAGTCTAGGGAATGCTATTTCTTAGCCCATCTCCAGATCTTCCAGCTCTTACACACTTCCTATTTTTTCTTTCTCAATGTTTTTGGTGTCTCTACTTCTTAGTAACTGTGAGACTACTAGTGAGTCAGTTTAGTCCCTTCATTTTTTAAGTTGGTGACAATGCTTATAATTCAGGTTATAAACGCTATGTATATTGTGTGTAAAATTCTTTAGCAAAGTGCCTCACACATGTAGTTACTCACTGAATAGCAGGGTGTGTACATTTATTTTTATGCATTTATGACCAATCAAAGGCTTTCAGAAATAATGTTACATGTCTATACCTTAAGTAAGTTATGCTGTTCCATTCCCATTTACCTCTTGAATAATTTTAGACATACATGGTTTAAACATGCTGCAATACTGCCTTTTACTCCACCATTCATTAGGATGACCAATTAATTGGAGGACAGTTTGAGATGTGTAAAAAGTACCACAACTCTCTGAGCTATATAGTGATACCTTGTCTTTGAAAACCAAACAGTAATAAAGACATGTAGATGACTTACTGGGCATTAACCTCTTCTCTTATCATGGTATAGTATGAGGTTAGTAATGTATAGAAAGAAAACAGGACTGAGCTCTTGTTCTTCCCACTTCTATAGTAATTTTAAGTAAAAATGTTAGTTATGATATGAAGATTTATCATTTGATTTTAATTGTTATGTCAACTCATATTTTGTCTTCTCCCAAACTAATCTGAGTTATATAATGCAGGGATATGATGCCTATAGATTTGGTGGGCATCTTTCAAACCTGTACTTTGACGATGTCTAACACTGTGCAGTTTTTTTTTATAGCAGAAATTGTAGCGGCTTTTGCTAAATCAATGGATACACAGGTTGAACTCTGACAATTTGAGGCATTTTGAGCCTTTTGAAAGCGAATTGACCATTTACGTAAAACCAGTCAACATTAAGCTTTTAAAGTAATTTTCATGTCTGTCTTGCTGATAATTCTTTTTACATTTTAGGTGGGGTGAAGCAAGATAGGGAATAGAGAAAGATTATGATAAATGCTTTTACCTTAGCCTGCTTTGTTGAAGAGAGTCTTAAAGGGCAAAGCCTCTTGGTTGAGAGATTCTTAGATGATAAATGATAGTGACAAGATTTTTTTTTCCTCACCAGAGTTTTGGGATCAGGGCAAGTCAGAGAGACCGATATGCTAAATCTTAACTTCTTTAAGTGCTAGCAAAACTATCATTTGTTGTTCCTTGACTATCAGAAATATTTCGTGGAACATTATTCACTTTTGTCTTAACTTTTGGATAATGGCTTTCTGAATTTTTACAATGTACTTTAAATGCATGTAAAATAGCTTTAATTCTTTAAAATATGATCATTATTTTTTCCAGTTTACTCAGTTATAGATGATTTCCTCTGAGATGCATATTATATGTATAGTGCCAAGACTTAGTGGTACTGTTTTCTTTTTTTTTCAATATTTTTTGAAGTGATGGTAACCTTATTTTTTTGTTATTGCTATTCACTCTAATTTGTCCATTGTCTCTATTTTCTCATCTGTTATTTGTTAAGAGTTACAGACAACTGGTAAAATCTTTGCTAATGAATCACAGAATTTGGAATACTATATTGTCAGAACCTGTACTAGTTGCTTAGAAGATACAGTCATCCAAAATAAGAGCATTTATATTGCTTGATAGATACTTAGGTAGCCTTTTCATTCTTGTGCAAATGCAGAATATTAAAAATGATTAAATTTGGAGCTGCAGGGATAACTTAGCAGTTAAGTGTACTTGCTATTCTTGCAAAGGTCCCACATTTGTGGTCCATCACCTACATCAGGTGTCTCATATCTGCCTAAAACTCTAGCTCTATGAGATCTACCACCCTCTACTGGTCTCTACAGGAAACTGCACATATGTGCTCATATCCAAATAGGCACATGATTAAAACAAGTAGATCAAATAACCAGAAATGTCATAGAATACTTTCTTTGGGTATGAGGACTATGTGTTTACATTAAAGTATCCTGAAGACATTAATTTTCCATAATTTCTCTTTAGAATTTTTAGGGGTGACAAGGTAGAAATGAGGATGAAAAAGTACTGTAGGTTCTGTTAATGACTTGTGTATGTATATTTTTCTTATGATTTGAACACTCTTATAAGCAATTGTTATTGCTTGAAAATTTAACCATGTTATTATAGACTCAAATTAACTGCAGTATATGCTTAAAGTTTATTGGAGCATTTATTTTATATATGGAAGCATTAAACAACAAGTTATAATCTTTAATTTTTTCCACCATCAAGCTTGATTTTAAGTATCATTTTATATTTTCATCTTTGTCAGGTTCTATTACTGTGAAGAGACACCATGACCATGAAAACTCTTATAAAGGAAAGCATTTAATTGGGGCATGCTTGCTTTACTCCATTATTGTCAGGGTGGGAAGGAAGGAAGCATGGTAGCATGCAGGCAGACATGGTGCTAGAGAAAGAGCTGAGGGTTCTATATCTGTATCAACGGGCAGTACAGAGGAGGCAGGAGGGAGGCAGGAGGGAGGGAGGGAGGGAGGGAGGGAGGGAGAGAGAGAGAGAGAGAGAGAGAGAGAGAGAGAGAGAGAGGAGAGAGAGAGAGAGAGACTGGCTTCAGCTTTTGAAACCAGAAAACTCACCCCTCAGTGACACACTGTCTCCCAAAAGGCCACATCTCCTAATCCATTCTTATTGAAACCATCACAGAATTTATATTTAGCAGGGCCATGGAATTTTTTATTTTCTGTTTTAAACTCCTAATCATCATAGTGTAACTTTTGTTAGAGAATTTGCCATTTCCCTTAATTTATTCACATATATTCATTCCAAAGATACTTTTAAGTACAACCATTAACATCCATGTCTTACCATGTTCTATTTTAGGATTTTACTTTTAAGAAATAGCTGTAAACCTTCCTTCAATATTATGAATGCACTACTACTCAACCCATCATGATACATTTATTATTTGCTATTTATCTAAGTAGATATGACACCTAGGCTAGCTTAATTGCATCTAAGAATATAGTATTTTCTTGATTCTGTGTTTTGAAAGCTCTTCTAGTTTGCGATATTTAATGAAGGATAAGGCACCTAGCATTTATGATACTTCATATATTATAGATTTAAATGTTCAGTGCTTACTTTTGACAACTAAGTAAAGATCTCTATACTAGCTCTACATTTATTTTTGAAGTTGAAAAATTGTGCTTTTAAAATGATTATGAGTAGCTTCAGCTTGTATAGTTTTGCACAAGAATGAATACATTACTGGTGTCACCTTATGTGATATATGAAAATAATAGGTGCAATAGTATTGATAAAATTCTATTTATGCCTATGTTCTTATTTATTTTAATCCATAGCTAAGGCCTTTCCCTGATGCTAGATATTTCCTCTGCATCACAAATCAGAGATTCTAATGATGCACAAAAAATAGGTATAGAAACCAACAAAAGTACAAATGGCTTCATTCATCTTTTAACCAGTTAGAGGAAGTGAAGGAAAAATATAGAATAGTGCCATGCATGGGAAAAAACAACAACCCTCAAACCTTATTTGCTGTGTCTAGCCTATCTTATTGTGTTATGGATTTTATGTGGCAAACTTGAAATGAAATGCTATTAGTTAAAAAACAAAAGACAAAGGTCTGAAACAAACAGCCAGCAGGCTTAGAATACAATCTTTTGTTTTTCTTTCTGCCTCAGGTGAATACGAAGGACCGAATGAATGCATCATAGCAGTTTTCTTTTCTTTAAGTCTGGACTTCTTACCTCTAAAATTATGAACCTCATTTATATTTTATTCTGCATTTTAAATTTTGTCCATGTATTTTGATTAGTCTTTCTCTCCACTGTTTAAGATAGCTTTCTCCGGTAATTAAAATTTTTATTTTTTCCTCAGCTTTTCTCTGAAATACTGGTAGAGCATGACGTATTTTCTTATTTAATCAGTTAGTGAAACTATAATGTAATTAAACTCATGATAGAACATGTTTATCCAAATTTGAACTGATAGTGAGGCTCTAACTTTGGCTTAAAATGTTAAAATATTTCCATTGTAATATTCTTCAGATTAGGCTTGGGCTATATTTATAACATATGACAACACGGGCCATGTGGCTTTCTGTTCTATAAATAAATATGTTGCATAATGAAAACAGAATAAATTTTCGTATATTTATTTACTGAGTATGTATTTTGATTGAATATTGGATGAACAGACTATTCTAAATACGAATGGCTAGTCTTTGTGCTCGGGATGATAGGGAGTCAGATATAAAACCAATATTCATTTTAATTATCCTAAGTGCTTAAAGGAGACATCCAGCAGATTAAGAGAGGCCTCATTTGGGAGGATAGGGAAGGCTTCCCTGAGGAAGTGATATTTAAGCTGACTCTTTAATGATGAGTAAAGATTAGATAAGCAAAGAAAGTACAAAAACATTTTTCAGTGTGGGCGAATTAGAGCTTAATGTTTGAAAACTATATCCAATGAATGTGAGAAGTGAGATAATCAGATCTAAGGATTGAAGTTGTTCAAACGTCACAAGCTGTAGAACATCATAGAAATACTTTAATATGGCAATTTTGGTACTTGTCTGAGAATTAACCTAAATGAATCTAGATTTATTTAAATGACATTCTGAAATCATACCTAGATGCAAACTGGCTGTAACTGGAATGTTTAGAAGGAAATACAATAAGTAGTCAAGTGTTAGCTTCTACTGTAAGAACAAAATGATGCAAAACAAATACAGACCAAAACCAAATCTATTAACATATTTGTGTATGCAGTGTAGGGCGTAAGAGCCCAAAATGTGAAAGATAATTGGGATTGCTTTGATACTTAATTCAACATGGCTCTTCACAGGATACCTACTACCACCTGTCCTTTAGTAAGCTACCCGTGGGGACTCAGTGTCTGATATGTTGATACAAGTCATTCAAAATTAATTATTTGTTTCATAATATTCACCTAATAGGCACCAAATTTCAATGTGTAAGCCTAGGATTTATAAACTTTTCAGAAGATTTTAAAAGTAGAAATCAATATATTTTGATTTCTCCAGTGCTTATTTAACTGTTATGACATGGCTTTAAGGTTTGTGGTATTGTTCTAAGTAGTGTAGCCTTAATTAGTTGGATTTATATACTTTAGAAGAATTAATTATTTATTCTCTCTAATGTTAAATGAGAGACAAGAAAATGTTCAGATGCAGACAGAGGAATGTATAATAAGCTTTCAGCTAGTGCAAAGCTGCCTGTATCTGCTCATTTTCTCTTTCGCTAGTATTCATTGCATCTCTCTGGTGTGTGGCAATGGGGTGATACCATAAGAAACAAAGCAAGAGCCTTTGTATTTGAATTTTCAATATTTCCAGTGAAATGAAAGGTATGCACATTGTCACCAGACAATGAACTGGAAACAGCACGTATCCTTTTGAATTTAGGATGGTTTTGTTTTGGTTTTGTTTTTAAATTAAGGCAAGATTGAAAAGCCTTGCTATTTCATTTCGGATGCATCCCACATGAGTATAATGTGAATGCTCTCTGAGAGCATATGCTATAGAACTTGTTGAAACTTCTGCAAGTTCTTTTACATCATTTACGGCTGTAAATTATTTCATGTTTACAGCAAGGAATGAACACTCCAGAATAACAATCAGCCACCTATTTACAAGAATGTTCTGAAGTTACAAATATTGCTTGAACAAATGATAGACTAGGTTTATTGTAATAGTGAAAGTTCCAAAGCAATTTCTACACATAATATCTATTTGAGACAGTTAAAATACATTTAAATGTACATTTCCAAAATAGTTCCCATAATGTATATCAGATATCTCTGGAAAAATTTAATGTATTTAATGGAAACCAGAACTACTAACCTTACACACACACAAACACACGTACAATCTATTGAGTCTATGTATCTTAACTCATATGTACGTGTTCAGGAATGACCACTGCAAACTGTACAACCTATATAGGGACTAGTTCCTGGAAGACCCTGATTCTTCCTTTTGAAGCAGCCACCAACCACTATTGGGGAATATTAACCAAATGTAACATGTAACTGAAATATCAATGATACCTCAATTTCTATTGCCTTTTATGAAGATTAATTGAAATAACTAAGAAAATAAACTTAAGAAATATATTTGAAGATAATAATGCTAGAATAGAAATTCAAAATCCTGAAGCCATTTGTGCTTTTTACTTATTTTCCAGCTTAAAGTGTTAATTCTGTGAGTTAGGAGAATAAAGTCAATAGATAACTAAATACCTACATGCTCATTGCTAAAGTGAGACTATACTAATGACATTTCTTTGTAGCAATAATATGTTGAAGACCAGTAAAAAAGAATACATTCATAATATTAATATGGTATAAATTGATCTGAATAAATATATAATGAGATTTATAAAATTTACATATAAATTTAGAGCATTCTTAAAGCTACAGGGATAGACTAATGAAAAAACTACAATTGTAGATGAAATAAATAAGGGCTATAAGTATATAAATTTTTCTTGAATTTATCCAGTTATAATTATAGCAGAATAGACATTTTAAATGAATTTATTGAATTTAACAAGTTTTATACATATGAAAAATAACATACAAGAATATGTAATGCTATTTAGAGAACCAGGATAACATTGTAATGGAGAACTTATCTGATATTAATATAATTCATGAAGACCTTTTTAAAAGTAAATATATATATATATGTGTGTGTGTGTGTGTGTGTGTGTGTGTATTTTTAAAAATAAATGAAATTTTAAAAACCTAGTAGATTACTTTTAAATATAGAAAACTACAGCATAAAATATGCTTTTATAAGTGACATAAAATAATGCAAAGCAGATAAGCCTTTCAGTACTTTCTCTTTGTCTGATAATCTTACATGGTAAAATATTTCCAAAATTTATCTCCACTTTTCCATTTTCAGTGTTCAATAGCCTTCAGTTCCATTGTCACTTTTTTTTTTTTATTGGAAAATTTTTTTTACATTTCAGATGTTCTCTCCTTACCCCATTTCCCCCCCTCCCTCCCAGGAACTCACTATCCCTTCCCCCCTCCTCCTGCCTCCATTTTGGTGTACCCCCTTCCACCCTCCCCTGTACCTCACCTCCCCACCCTCGAGTATTCCCCCCCCCCCCACGACGTCCAGTCTTCATGGGCCATTGTCACTTTTCTAATTTAGCTTATGACTTAGTCAATGTTCTGTTGCTGTGAAGAGACACCATGATCAAGGTAACTCTTATAAAGGAAAGCATTGGAGCCGGCTTACAGTTCGGAGGTTTAGTGCATTATTATAATGGAGAGAAGCATGGCAATATGCAGGCAGACATGGTGCTGGGGAAGTAGCCCAGAGTTCTACATCTGAATATACAGTCAGCAGGAAGAGCGAGAAACACTGGACCTGGTTTTGGCTACACCTTCCAATTCTTCTCAAATAGTGCCATTTTTTAATGGCCAACCATTCAAATATAGAAGCCATAGGGCACAGTTTTATTTAAACCTCCGCAGCCTACCATCTCTTTCATGTAAATTCCAGCAAGAGCCACATATTATTCCCTTTGTGCTTTGCTTTACCTTTGCCTTTTATATTTGCATGAACATGTAACTCATTTTATTCAATTTGCAGGAAATAGTCAAAAGTCATTAGTTGGGCATTCAAGGACCTTCATCTTGACCTATATTTCTTCATTAGCATCTGTTTTTTCTACAAATAAACTCTGCCTCCGAATGCTTATCCTTTATAGTAATATTATATATTTTATAATTCTGTTTTTCTTTCATTGTAATTGTCACAAATATATATGTGCAAGTTTTTCTCATTTTTTTCTAATCTGTGCTGAGTAGTACTTATAAACAGAAATATTGAGGTTAATGCATGGACATTTTTATTAATAGTTTTCCTGTTTTAAAAATGTCATTCTTAACAGTTATGATAGTGTGTGCCTGTTATCCCAGACCTTGGGAGTTTAGGAAGGAGGATTTCTGAGTCAGGATAGTATATAGAAGAAGACATGTTCAAAAAAAAAACCAAAGCCAACGAACTGAACAAAAATACAAATGACAAACAAATACCTGTCTTAGCTTCTTCAACAAGCGATGTCATGTGTCCTTATTGTCTTTATGTTCCCAGTGCCTTGTATATAGATGATACTTAGTAAATTTTTACTGGTAAATTAACTTCACTTGCTGAGATAAAAATATAAAAGCAATATGTAAGTTTTATTTTCTTCCATGAAAACGAAAATATTATCCAGGTTTCTTTGAAATTACTATCCTTATAGATAGAACAATCATCTGTTATATGTGCAATACACTTTTCTAAGGACTCAAAGGCTCTACTTTTATTTAGTACACAAATTTTTGGTAGGGAGAACATATTATATACGAATACTTTAGATTGGTTCTCTAAGGACCAAGATGTTAGTTAAACTAAATAAGTAATTATTTTCTGGAGAAAAAATATTATTTCACCTCTTACTATTTGTTTAAATCTCACTTTCTGGTCCCGTGCTGTGAAATCATATCAGTTTAAAAAATTCTATGAGATAGTTTAGTGAGTGTTTTCCAATGTTTTAGATTAGTTGAAAAACTTGTTGGCACATTTAGCAGTAATGATGCATAGCATTTTGTTTGAATTGCTACAAATTAGCTGGAAGATGTGCATCTCTAAGTTTAGTAATTTCTACGATATATCTCACAAAAATGGTTCTCTTTATTGAAATCTTTGTTGCAGTAAATAAATATTCTTGTCTAGGGAGAAATAATCTATCCCATGGAAGAGCACACGAATTGGTTGTCAAATACCAAGTAGTCATACATGAAAGCATATATAGGAAAATGTGGGCACACACACACACACACACACACATCCCACACTATTTAAGAAAAAGGTGCCATGGATTTGAATAGAGCTGGAAGGGTACATAGGAAGATTTGAAAGGAGGAAATACATGGATATATACGTTTAAAAAATTAAAAATTAAATTTAAAGAAAAAAGTCCCTTCTCCAACCTAAAGTTTTATTACTACACCTCTAGGAACACAATTTTTATCACAAACTGAACAACAGGTATTTTCCCAAGTAATGTTGAGGATGCATCCTAAGTTTATAAAGCTTGTTGTGGCTAATCCATGACATAAAGACTCATTTAGAAGAATAATGAAAGATTGAAGGACATGGTATGTTTAATATACAAGGGCATTCTTGATAGACACATAGCAGAAAAGAGGAAAAGTAGAAAATTTTTAAGGTTATTGGATACAGGTTCTCACTGAAAACTGGGCCTCGTAGAGAAACAAGCCTTAAACTGTGTGTATTTTGATTCAGTGTTTTGTCCAGAGACTGACAGCTACCTTTGTAATTTCAGATAAAGTTCTGGATGTAAGGAGCTCAGTTTCCTAAGTTGTAACTTGGGAATAATTATTACTTTGCCTGGTGGTCTTTAAGGGTTAGTTTAATAAGTATACATGGAGTGTCACACATTACACTAAAGACAGAGATGAGTCTCAAACAGTGTTGGATGCCTGTGATCTCAGTACTCAGTATGCAGAGCTGGTAGGATGGAGATTTTGAGGAGATCATGGACTACATAGTGTGAACGTATTTCACAAATCAGAGGGGTAGAATGCAGCTCAGTGGGACTAGTTGTCTAAAAAGTCTAAGGCTTTAGATTTATTCCCAACATGTTGTTGTCAATGAAATAACCAAGCAGTAATTAATTATGCATCATATATGGAAATATATATTTGATATACTGGAGTATAGTTTGTGTTTAAATCTTCAAAAACAATTATGTAATATATATTATGAAATTTAGAAAATAATAACTTGCATAATCCAACAGCCCTATGTAACGGACACTGGATTTAAATCAGCTTTCCATTTCTTTACAGTCAGTCACCATAAATGTTTCCCAATATTAAGAGTCAGTTAATTTATTTTTAGGTCTGTTGATGTTATATGTTAATATAATTTGTGACTATATATGCTTTTAGACATGAGATTAGTTCTTACTGTTATATGCATAGCACTTGGTAGGCAGGAACTTTCTTGCAAATTCACATTTTTCTTAATGCATAGGTCCATATCCTATTCCTCCTGAAAACTCAACTCATCATTTTCCTTGACACTGAGAATCTGCTAGCATATTAGTTCAAAATATGTTCCAATTTTGAAATAATCCAAGGAATCTACAGCTTTGTATTTTTGTTATATTCTTGTTTTTTTTTCTTCCCAAAGATGCACATTATATAACAGACTCCTTTGAGAGTGCTGTTTTAAAAGTGTTTTTGCCTTAATTATACTGGTTAGAAATGTCAAGCTAGTGCATTAACCTACTGCGCTCCAGATGGCTGACTTTTTTTTTCCTCTTGTCTTGTTATATCTAAAGAATATGGGATTGGCAGCAGAGTACTTTAATTGATGTCAGATTTGGGCAGTGTAATTTTTTTTTCATGTTATACAGTATAAACATCCACTTAAAATATGAGATGCATGGCATATATTCAATAAACTTTCATTCACTTTGTTCCATAGTTTATAAAGAATTCATATTAACACTTGAAGATTTTCAACATCCATATTTTTATATAGTAGAGGAAAGTCTTTTAAGGATGTATATGTATCTTTTGTGTTTTAGATTTCATTAATTTACTCATTGAAAAAGACACACTAAAGTAATAAATCATAAAATGTGACCTATAAAATACTGTTTCTATTGTTATAATTGTGATAAAATGGGACCGTCTGTTTGCTTACATTCCAATCTGCAACAGAAGTGCTGAAATATAAGAATTCTGTAGGCTGAAAGGCATGGTTGGTAATCTATAAAACTAATGCCATTATATTTATAATGTTACACTGCTGTTTATCTCAGCATACTTTCATACTATAATGTGTATACTTTTTATGGGTAAGAACATTGCACGTTATAAAAATTCCATAAAGATTTTATTCTTAATACTAGTTTAGTATTTTTGCTTGATTGTTCTCTCAAGTTAGGTTGGGGCAAACAGATTTTTGTGTTTTTCATTTGTTGAGAACTAAAATTGGTTCTTATTCAATAGAGAGGAAATATTTATCACAGAATCTTAAATAACTTCTAAATTCATCACAGTTATAGAGAAAAAGTAAAAATATTTGAATTTGTTAGGTTAATTCAGTTTGCTGAAATGAAGCCTAAAAGACCTATTACTACATAGTCTCCTAATTTGTATTTAGTAACCTAAAAATAAATCTGGCTACTTTTAAACACAAGTGAGAAGATTATGCCATTAACATATTATTTTGTTTCAAAGATGCCAGTCTATTTAATTACCATGAAAATTTAGGGACTAGCTGATTTTACTCTGAGTTTGTCATTTTTTTTACATTTTAGTAACTTTAACATGTCAGCACATGTACCTGAAAATTAAAGTGCTTTTCTTTACATAACTTCTCATTATTGAATATCTCTAAAGTATTGTTTTCTGTGTTTTTTTATATTGCTAAATATGTCCTACTCAAAGATTCTTGTTCGCAAATTTACTTATTTAATTTAAACAAAAGATTTATTTTCATTTTATGTCTCTGTGTGATTGACTGCTTGTATGTATATATATACCACATGTATGCCTGGTGTCTGCAGAAGCCAGAAGGCATCAGATCTCTTAGAACTGGAATTAGAGTTTCCATATAGGTTCTAAGAAGTGAACTATGTCTATAAAAAGACATCACGTATTCTTAACCTCAGGAGCCACCTCTCTAGCCCCCTTTTTTGAGATAAGGTCTCATTATATAACCCTGGTTGGTTAGGAAATCACTATATAGACCATGCTAATTTTGAATTCCTAGAGATCTGTCTTCCTCTGCCTCCTGAGTGCTGTCATCAAAGGGGTGGTTATCCATGCTTGTCCTCAAATTTATTTTTAACATTAGTATATAAAATTATGTGTATCCATGTTATATAATGTGATGTGCTACAGAATATATATGATTAAATGTAGCTAATTAGCAAATATATTATTTCACAGTTATTCTACTAAGAACACAAATCTCTTAGTATTTTTCAAAGATATATTCAACTATATGACACCAATAGATCAGAGGGCTGCTTTGCCTTAAGAAACATGTTGATTTTGTCTGTCTTTATTACCCCAGCCTTCCAGTTCACTTATGTAGATGAAATAGTCTGGTGTCTTCAATGAATCTCTTTTCTTCTAACTGTGGTACTTTTTAGCACATCTGTCCTTGCTAACTGAACATTCTTTAAAAAATAAATTAAAAAGCCAATAAATTTAAATTAACCATTTTTAAGTGGTAAGTGATTTTGTGACTCTAATTGCCATTCATGATGTGAATAGACTGCAGGACAGATACTTTTGGACTCCCTGTGCCTACAGTGCCATATAGGATGACCCAGCGGTGACACCTGTGTTTCCTGTCGGATCTGCAGTTAAATTTTAATGAATATAGGCAACATGTGGTGATGTCATTTGGTGTTTATTTTGGTACAAATACTTTTTCATACTAAGATCATTTGATTAGGATTCAGTAATGAATGTTTCACTTACCAGCAAACTAGAATCTTAGACACAGAAATAAAATCATAGCCTAATTAGGTTTCAGGACTTGGTTCAAAAGTGGTTATACAAATAATTCAGTTTATGCTTAGTGTTATCGTGTTTAAAAATGAAACTGCAGAGTTTTAAATTTACCTAAACTATCTCAAAAATCATTAGACAATGTTCAAGAATTGAGAATTATTAATCTGTGCTCCTGTTTCATTGATGTACTAGCAAATGTCCAAACATGCTGTGTTTGAGTTTTTATATCTAAGTGTTTAAATTTTGACCAAAATAACCTAGTTTGCCTTATGTGGTTAGCATTTATTTGTCTTTGAATTTCTTCCATCTATTCTTAACAGTATCATACTCTGCCACCTATCATGTTAATCTTTTTTTCTGCTCATTACCTACCAGAGAGTGAGCTCTGCTATGAGAATATTGAGTCTCAGCTTCTCATTGTTTCATCAGACTTCAAACATGCTAAAATGTTAAGTGGAAATGTTAGAATAATAAGAAAGACCCTGTATACACTATAACAGATACTTTGTGTTCCTGTTGTGAGTTCATAACGACAGTGAAAACCTGCATTATTAATGCACGAGTAGAAAGTAATGTGGTCAACTCAAGTTATTTTTAAAAAGAACAATTTTTTGTTCTAGGACACATATAGTACCCTGCTATGAATCACATATTCAAAATAGCTGGGCCTTTGAAATTTCACAGCTCAATAGGCTTAAAACTTTATTTTATTTAACACTAGAATTGCTTTTCTGGTAGGACTCTTCTACAGAATATGAATATATAAATGTGCAAATGCCCTCATTATTAGGTGAACCGAAGACAGATTTTCCCAGTTAGCCCACATTTTGTACATTTCCTCCATAACCAATCAAGGTTTTCTATGGACTTTCAAATAAACTTTTAATTTTCACCTGTGATATGTATCCATTCTTGAGTATTTCAGGAAGATTATCAACCTACTTCTGCTTCAAAAATATAGTTGAGCAGAAGTTTCCAACTTTATGCCACCTATAATTTTTCAGAATATAATTGTGTGGCTACTCATGAAGTTAATGACAAAATGATATGTCATATATGTTTATTCTAATTAAGTGATTAATATATACCAGTATACTGAATAATTTTTATTATCAACTTGAAATAACCTAGAGTCACTGGGGAGATGGAAACTCAGTTAAAGATTTGCCTGGACCAGATTGACATTTGGCTCTACTTGTGAGAGACTGTCTTGATTGATAATTTATGTGGGTGAGCCCTGCCCACTCTGGGCAGCACAATCCCTAGGCGGATTGGTCTGGGCTATATAAGAAGCCAGATGAGCATGACTAGAGAACAAGCCAGTTCCTGCATGTTTTCTAGATCAAGATCCTGCCTTAAATCCCAACCCTTATTTCCCTTTATGATGGAGCATAACCTGAATGCTGTAAGACGAAAACAAACCCTTTCCCTCCCAAGTTGATTTGGTCAGGATGTTTTATCACAGCCACAGAAAAACAAACTGGAACAACCAAATATTCTGCTTTACAAAGATTATTATTTTACTCTTACAACAAGCCTAAGGGGTAAGAGCATATTATTTTCATTTTGTAGAAAAGGAACCTGAGGTCCAGGATTAAAGTGACAAATTACCTGTTTCACATAGGTAGTAATAAGGGTAAAGAATAGTGAGGAAACTTTTGCTACCTTCCCCTTTTCTTATACTACTTCCTAGTGAATAACCTAGCCTTGCTGGAAGACTGGTAAGAAGCACTTTTTAGGACTATCTTCTCAAGTTAGACTCAGATGTATAGGAAATTAGGTAAATGCTCTTTGTGTTATAAGCAATGTAAATTACCATTAATGACAAAGTCTTTCAATTTCGATAAATGCCAAAGGCATACATATATTTCTTTTTACATCTGTCAGATCTTTCACTTCTCAATTACTAGTAACTATGCATTGTTGGTGTTTTACTCCTATCAGCAGTTAGGCAATGAACTGAATAATATTCAGTACAATTATTTTGGCAGATAATACTTACTTTAATGCTTGGAAAGTTATATGTTTGAAATTAATGGGATCACTTATTATTTCATGGAAGACATTTGTTTTATTTTCTTCCCAATTTATACCTCATTACCTACTTAAATTGTAGCTTTTATTTAAATTGCAGTAAATATTTTTAATCAACAAAAGTATTATTAAACTGGCTTTGTTACATTGTCTAAGAGTAGTATTGAAATTGGATCTGTAAAATGATAAAGCATATAGTGAAAAGATTAAAGTTATATTTCTACATAATTTTGCCTATAAATAGCCAATGTTGAAAAAGCCTTCACACATGATCCTGCCTTTAACTAGTACAGTATAATTTATTGAATCCTTCCTATTTTTTAAAGTAGCTGTTTATATAGGGACATGTCCTCCTTTCTCACAATGCTGAATAGAGTAAATGTGATATAATTTCAAATACAAGAAGCAGATCACCACTAGACTTCTTAATGTGTCTGTACTTTAGACTTCTTAGCCACAGTGGTGAGCTTTTGTATATATTCTTAGAATCATATATTTAATTGCTAAACATCAAATGCATAGTGATAAAAAGGAAAACATTTGCTCTAAAATACAGTATTCAAATATTTTCAAATATTGTAATATACTAAGACCTTATAAGATATTTTCATATACTTACCTACAGATGGAGGTTCTAATGAAGTTTATGCCTAGTAACTAAAATTGTTCTTCAATTGGTAAATGGCTAAATAATCTATAGTAATAGCTATACTGTGAGATATCATTTATTGTTTGTTTGTTTGTTTGTTTTGGTTTTTCCAGACAGGGTTTTTCTGTATAGCCCTGGCTGTCCTGGAACTCACTCTGTAGACCAGGCTGGCCTCGAACTCAGAAATTCGCCTGCCTCTGCCTCTCAAGTGCTAGGATTAAAGGCGTGCGCCACCAGTGCCCGAGATATCATTTATTAATAAACTTGCTCTATTCATTTATGCAGTAATATCTATAACTCTCCATGGTATTATGATGCATAGCAGAGGACTTCTGAGACACATACATAGGATATAATATCATACATGTATGTAACATTAATAAATACAAATTATAGAAATATCAAAAAGATTAGTGACTTTCAGAGTAGAAAGCTGTGATAGGGCTATGGATGTAGTTATGAAAGGGCAACATGAGGAATCTTTCTGGGAATTCAGCTATCTGAATTTGACTGCAATAATCTACAGGTGATAATATTGCATGCACCTATATTCATGCACAACACATATAACACACATATAAATAAATGTAGATAAAATGAGGACACTCTAAGGTATTTGGCTTTTGTCAACATCAATATTGCAGCTGTCATATTAGAATGTTTCTTTGCAGGATACTATGATTAAGGAGAACAGATCTTTGTGAATTGTTTCTCAGAGCTTCACGCATATTTCCACTATTTCAAAATACTTTATCAATTGAGAAATAGTAAGATACTTCCTTATGCTATTTGTTAAGTAACAGAAGAGGGTGGTGGGTTGTATGTAATGAGCATGAATAATATTTCAAGTACTTTCACAATTGTGGTGTGTTTAGTATAGTGAAAAACTACCTTTAGGTAACTAGGTTGGATGAACTGTTAGTGCCATTGTAGCTGTTGTATACATCCATAATATCAAAGAGCACCAAACTTAACTTAAAGATTACTGAAAATAAAGATGGTTATGTTTCCCTTTCAAAATTTTCATATTGCTTGGTTTGGGACCCCAGGTTAAGAATCTGTGTTATATTTCATTATCTGATATATTTTAAGGGCTTCTCTCATTTGAAAGACAGACATAATGCTTACAGTTTTTATCCTCAAGTAGTAGAAGTGGTGATGAGATCTCATAAAATTGCAAGACACAGCTTATTATTTGGAAGAGTTACTTGATGTCATCCACACATATGCACTCTGTTCACAGTAATTGCTTGATAGTAGTTTCATAAGGCAATTATCAGCAAGTTTTAAGTATGGAATGACCTTCCCATTTATTGTCAGATACAAATGAAAAAATCCAATTCATTGGTTATTACCCATAGTAGCCACTACTGAATATTATTATTAAAATTTGCTTTCACTAGCAAATTACAATGGTTTCCCCCTTCATTAGTGTAATCCAAGTTTCTATATTAAATATAGTATATTTTAAGAAATGAACTTCTATTTTGATATAACCATTGTGCTTTAAAATATCACTTTTTATTGCAGTTAATGTTAAAATGTAAAGCTGTTATCTTTTAACTTAGCATTTATCACAAACTATTTTTACCTTCTCTTGTGTTTACTAAATATACATGTACAAACACACATGTATACACTGTGATACAATTGTATGATGGTATTTTTTTCCAGTTTTTTGGAATAAAATCCTTAGTTGATATTATGTGGTATCTTATAATCTTTATTTACTATATAATTAAAAGACTTTAATGCAAGAAACATTTAATGTATCAAAGTTTTAGAGCCCAAGACTTTCAAAAAACAAATACTTCTATATAACATTATCAGAAATACTATAATTTAATATTGGGCTCACGTATTTGTTTGATGAGCTAAGTAGATACATTTCTTTTAAGAGACATTTTTGTGTGGGTGAAAAAGTGAATGATCTGTGAGATCTTAGGGGAGGGAGAATTTTAATCATAATATATTAGATGAAAAAATCTCTTCAATATCAATATCTAAATGTTCAACAATTTTGATTAATTAATTTTGTTTAATATTACCATATACTTCATTATTAGAACCAATACTTAGATTTATATGTGTAGGACAGTTTGATTTTCTTACTTAAGTTATGAAGCTGGTATAGGAAATGGCTTTTCAGTTATATTGTTAATGTTGTAAGATCTTCTTATGGAACAACACAGGAAGTCTTTCTAGATATAATGCCTAATGTCCTAACTTAAACTGCTGTATTTTTGAAAGCTACAGTAATAGATAAGAAACACACTTAGCTAAAGTAGCCAAAAAAAAAAAAAGAACTTGACTTTTTTAAAAAAAGAGATATTGGTTATTTTGTTTATTTACATTTCAAATATTAACCCCCTTCCAGATTTCGTCTCTGAAAACCCTCCATCCTTCCCCCATCCCCCTGCCTCCAAGAGGGTGCTTCTCCACTCACCCACTTAATTCTGCCCCACCACCCTAGCATTCCCCTACACTGGGTCATCCAGCCTTCACAGGACCAAGAGTGTCCCCACCCTATGATGCCAAATAAGGCAGTCCTCTGCTATATATATGGCTGGAGCAATGGGTCCCTCCATGTGTACTCTTTGGTTGGTGGTTTAGTCCCTGGGAGGTCTAAGTGGTCTGGTTGTTTGATATTGTTCTTCCTATGGGGTTGCAAACCCCTTCAGCTCCTTCAGTCCTTTCCCTAACTCCTCCACTGGGGACCCCTGCTCAGTCCAGTGGTTGGCTGCAAACATCCCCATCTGTATCAGTTGAGCTCTGGCTGAGCCTCTCATCAGGCTTCTATCAGCAAGCACTTCTTGGCATCAGCAATAGTGTATGGGTTTGTTGTCTGCAGATGGGATGGATCCATAGGTGGAGCAGTCTCTGGATGGCCTTCTTTCAGTCTTTGCTCCACTCTTTGTCCCTGTATTTCCTTTACATAGGAGCAATTCTGGGTTAAAATTTTGAGAGGATGGGTGGCCCTATCCCTCAACTTGGGGCCATGTCTAACCTCTGGATATGGTTTCTCTCCCCTTTGTTGGGTATTTCAGCTAATGTCATCCCTGTTGGGTCCTGGGAGCCTCTTGCTTTCCTTGCATCTGGGACTTGCTGGTGGCTACATCCAGTTCCCCATCCCCCATTGCTATACACCTCTGTTTAATTTCATGACCCTCTGTACATCTCATCCATCTCCTCCTCCCACACCTGATCCTGTTCCCCCTTTTTTCTCTCTTGCCCTCTTCTATTCTCCCAAGTCCCGTCCATGCTCTACCTTCTGTGATTAATTTGTTCCCCCTTCTAAGGAGGAGTGAGGCATCCACACTTTGGTCTTCCTTCTTAGCCTTCATATGGTCTGTAAGTTGTATCATGGGTTTCCCAAGATTTTTTTCCTAATATCCACTTATCAGTGAGTATACACCATGTGTGTTCTTTTGTGACTGTGTTACCTCACTCAGATGATATTTTCTAGTTCTGTCCATTTTCCTGTGAATTTCATGAAGTCATTTTTAATAGCTGAGTAGTACTCCATTTCATTTTGTAAAGGTACCATATTTTCTGTATCCATTCCTCTGTTGAAGGACATCTGGGTTTCTTCCAGCTTCTGGCTATTATAAATATGGCTGCTATGAACATAGTGGAGCATGTGTTCTTGTTATATGTTGGAGCATCTTTTGGGTATATGCCCAGGAGTGGTATAACTGTGTCCTCAGGGAGTACTATGTCCAATTTTCTGAGGAACTGCCAGACTGATTTTCAGAGTGGTTGTACCATCTTGCAATCCCACCAAAAATGGAGGAGTGTTCCTCTTTCTCCACATCCTTGCCAGCATCTGCTATCACCTGAGTTTTTGATCTTGGCCATTCTGACTGGTGTGAGGTGGAATCTCAGGGTTGTTTTGATTTGCATTTCCCTGATGACTAAGGATATTGAACATTTCTTTAGGTGCTTCTCGGCCATTTCAGTTTCCTCAGTTGAGAATTATTTTTTAGCTCTGTACCCCATTTTTAATAGGGTTATTTGGTTCTCTGGAGTCTAATTTCTTGAGTTCTTTGTATATTTTAGATATTTACCCTTTATCAGATGTAGGATTGCTAAAGATCTTTTCCCAATCTGTTGGTTGCTGTTTTGTTCCATTGACAGTGTCCTTTGCCTTAAAGAAACTTTGCAAATTTATGAGGTCCCATTTGTCGATTGTTGATTTTAAGGCATAAACTATTGGTATTCTGTCCAGGAAATTTTTTTCCCCCTGTGCCCATCTGTTCAATGTTCTCCCCCTCTTTCTCTTCTATTTGATTCAGGGTATCTTGGTCCACTTAGACTTGAGCTTTGTACAAGGAGATAAAAATGGTTCAATTTGCATTCTTCTAGATGCTGACTTCCACTTGAGCCAGCACCATTTGTTGAATATGCTGTTTCTTTTTTACACTGGATGATTTTAGTTTCTTTGTCAAAGATCAAGTAACCGTAGGTATGTGGGTTCATTTCTGGGTCTTCAGTTCTATTCTATTTATTTACATGTCTCTGTACCAATACCATTTGGTTTCTTATCAGCATTGCCCTGCAGTATAGCTTGAGATCAGGGATTATGACTCCTCCCAATGTTCTCTTATTGTTGAGAATTGATTTTTCTATCCTGGGTTTTTGTTGTTCCAAATGAATTTGAGAATTGCTCTTTCTATCTCTATAAAGAATTGAGTTGTAATTTTGATGGGGATTGCATTGATTCTGTAGTTGGCTTTTAGTAAGATGGCCATTTTTACTATGTTAATCCTGCCAATCCACGAGCATGGGAGATCTTTCCATCTTCTGAGGTCTTCTTCAATTTCTTTCTTCAGAGACCTGATGTTCTTATCATACACATCTTTCACTTGCTTGGTTAGAGTCACACCAAGATATTATATATTATTTGTAACTATTGTGAAGGTTGTTTCCCTAATTTATTTCTTAGCCTGTTTATCCTTTGAGTAGAGTAAGGCTACTGATTTGTTTGAGTTAATTTGACTTGCTTATGTATGAAACAAAGTCAATAACACTCTCCTAGTTTGCTTGTCTTTTGCTACCATAAAACACTGAACAAAAAACACCTTGAGTAGGGAATAACTTACTTGGATTACACATCCCTATCAAATCTGTCTATCATGAGAGTAAGTCAGGGCAAGAATGTACAGGAAGGAATTGAAGCAGAACGCATAGAGCAATTCTACTTTACTGTCTTACTCCACAAGGTTTGCTCAACTTGCTTTCTAGAACCATCTGTCCAGTGGAAGTACCACTTCCCAGTCAGCTAGGTCCTTTTACATCAACCAAGAAACCACAGACATGCTTACAGGGCAGACTGAGATACTTGTCCCTGACATGAGCTTCTGTCTCTCTAGTGACTCCAGTTAGTGTCAGGTTGACCAAATCTAACCAGTACTCTATTGCAATTGATAGTAATTGGTATCAGTGTACATACTGTAACTGAAAGACCTATGTGCAATCCAGTGTCCAGAGCATGATATGTTTATAAGTAAGAACTCTGAAGCCTTTTCTCAAATTAAAAGTAAATCTGTTTTACATTGAAAAATGAATGAAAAAGATTAGTTTCAAGTCACTAAACTCAGAAATGTTTATCTCTGCTGCATATTTAGAATGTTCCTCCTTAGAACATTGTTTTTCTAGTTTTGATATTGAATTTTCATTTGAGAGCAATTGGGGATGTGGTCTGATGTACCTTTTAGTTCTCTGTGTACTGTCTTAGAAGCATAGCCATAAGGACAAGTTTCTACATTCTAGTGATTTTTAAATTAAGGAATGGCTTCAAATTATGAAGGCTTTTTATTCACATTGCTTTGGAATAGCGTGATGTGCTCTAACTGCTAACTTTGTCTGCATTATTTTTTAAAGATCAAATGGGCACAGTGGTAATTTTCATTAATCTCATACAGAGTAGCTAATTAAAATTTCAATTATTATCCATCCATTATCTAGTTGTTGCCTTTGTTCAGTATTAGATCAGGATGTTAATAATAAGACATTCGTGTATTACAGCCCTATTAAGTACAGTGAGATTTAGTTTAATCTATTGCACTGTTTTGTTTCAGGGTTATTTCTTTAATATTATGTTGTGCCATATTGATTATCCTGAAGATACTTACATGCTTTAACATTTTTAAATAGAGATTTCAGATTTAAATACCTGTTGCTTCAGTCCTTTATTCACTACTGGGAAAAGTAGCATGGAAAGAATAAATGAATTATCTGAAGTTCACAATATTTATATATTAGTTCTGCAACTTCACTAATTATTTTGCTCAGTTAGCTATTCCCTGGATTCTTTTTTTTTTTTTTTTTTTTTTTTTTTTTTTTTTTTTTTTTTAGTGTGCAGTCCTGGCTGTTCTAGAACTCACTATGTAACATAGTCTGGCCTTGAACTCAGAGATCCAACTGCTTCTGTATCCTAAGGGGTGGGATGAGATGTGCACCACAATGCTCAGCTGGGTTCTTTATTTCTGTAGTGAAAATATTAAAAGAATTTATCTTCAAGAATCGTTCTAACCTTAACATGCTATCATGATTTTATAATGTCAAGCATTACCTTATGTTTAAACTCCAAAAAAATATGGAAAACTATTCTATAACCTTTATCTGTTCTCTCTTATAAGCTAGCTTGTTTCCATTCCTTATAACATCTGTATATTCAGATAATGTAACTTATATTTCTTTCTAATGTTCATCATGGTGGCTTTATGCCTACAAGCGTGACCATTTGGGGGCCTGCCACAGAAGGATTGTCAGAAGTTCAAGGCCAGCCTAGCCTACATAGTAAATTCAAAGGAAGCCTATGCTAGAGAGTGAGCCCTGAGGAAGGTGACCCTGTCGGAGGACCAGCAATCTCAATTAACTTGGGCCCCGAGGTCTCTCAAACCCTGGACCACCAGCTGGTGTGAGGCACCCAACACATATACAGCAGTGGAATGCTGGGTCTGCGTTCAGTCAGAAAAGATGTTGCTAACCCTCAAGGGACTAAAGGCCCAGGGAGTTTAGAGGTCTGATAGAGTGGGGTGGTTGGGTACATCCTCCTGGAGACAAGAGGGTGGGGAGGAGGTTTGGGATGTGGAGCAGTTGGAAGGGTGGAAGGGGGGGGGATAAAATTTGGAGTGTAAAAAAGCTTCTTCAACCACAGGGCTCAGCAGCTTCTGTCCATTGGTTGGGTGCAAATATCTACATCTGACTCTTTCAGCTGCTTGTTGAGTCTTTTGAAGGGTAGCCATGATAGGTCCCTTTTTGTGAGCACTCCATCGCCTCAGTAATAGTGTCCGGTCTTGGGGCTCCCCTTGAGCTGGATTCCACTTTGAGCCTGTCCCTGGATTTCCTTTACCTCAAGCTCTTCTCCATTTTTGTTTCTGCAGTTCTTTCAGACAGGAATAATTATGGGTCAGAGTTTTGACTATGGGATAGCAACCCCATCCCTCACTTGATGCCCTGTCTTTCTGCTGGAGGTGGGCTCTGCAAATTCCCTCTTGCTACTGTTAGGCATTTCATCTAAGATGCCTTTGAGTCCTGAGTGTCTCTTACATCCCAGGTCTCTGGTGCATTCTAGAGGATCCCCCTCCTACCTCCTGAGGTTGCCTGTTTCCATTCTTTCTGCTGGCCCTCAGTCCTTTTCTCACACTCAATACATGATCCTGTTCTCCTTTTCCCCTCCCTGTCCCCTCTCCCCTCTCCCATCCAGGTCCCTCTCTCCCTCCTCCTTCCTGTGATTGCTTTCTTCTCCCTTCCAAGTGGGATTGAGGCTTCCTTACTTGGGCCCTTCAGCTTATTGACCTTTCTATGTTCTGTGCACTGTATCCTGGGTATTCTGTGATTTTTTTTTTTTTTTTTGCTAATATATACTTATTAGTGAGTACATACCATACATATCCTTTTTGGTCTGAGTCACCTCACTCTTGATAATATTTTCTAGTTCCATCCATTTACCTGCACAACTCAGGATGTCCTCGTACTTAATTCCTGAGTAGTAGTCTATTGTGTAAATGAACCACATTTTCTGTATCCATCCATCTTCTGTAGTGGAATATCTGGGTTGTTTCCAGCTTCTGGCTATCACAAACAAGGCTGCTATGAATATACTGGAACGTGTCCTGCTGTGGCATGGTAGGGTATCTTTTGATTATATTCCCACGAGCGATATAGCTGGATTTTCAGGTCAATCTATTTCTAGTTTTCTGAGAAATATCCAGATTGATTTCCAGAGTGGTTGTACCAGTTTTCAACCCTACTAGCAATAGAGGAGTGTTCCTCTTTCTCTACATCCTTGCCAACGTCACCTGAGGTTTTGAACTTAGCCATTCTGATTGGGGTAAGGTGGAATCTCAGGGTTGTTTAGATCTCAAAATTTCTTTGGTAAGGTGACTCCATTAAAGCACACTGTGTTTGAAAATGCCATAATGTTATTTATATAATCTATGTTTTATTTTACTTTCAAGTTTAAAAGAAAAAGTGTTGTTTGTCTAAAGTGGTATCTTCTGTTTGTTTTGTAGGGTGGCCTGAGAAACAGCAAACATGAGTTCACCCTTTCTTCACAAGAATATGTTCATGAATTGCGATCTGGCATCTCGGATGAGAAACTTCTCAATTGCCTGGAATCTCTGAGAGTGTCCTTAACCAGCAATCCTGTCAGGTAGTCAGTTCTTATCATTTTGATAAGATTCATACATTTTGTATTCTATATGGATATTTGGAAGTATAATTAGATATGTTACTTTAACATCAAGATTTTTCTGTCTAGAAGTACAGGAGTATCTAACAGAAGAGCATTGTCTGATTTTCAGGTTATAAATGTTTAAAAATATGTGTGTGTTTAGCTAATCTGATCTTTAATAATGTGTGATATAAAAATATAGATAATCATGGAATATTTGTTTCATTTTGGTTATATAAATTAAATCCAGAAGTAAAATATTGACATTTGCATTTAGTGTATTTATGTACCAGATAATTTTATTATTTAATCTGAAAAACATATTAATTACATTAGCTTAAAATTTTATCCTGTTTATAATTGTGATTATATGTAATTATGTATATAATTTCATATGTTTAAGTTTTACATAGACTACTCATATATTTTTTAAATTAGAAATAGCAGAAACTATTTTACCAATAAAATAATGAAATAGAAATGATTAATAAACTCCATAGTATTTTATATATCATTAAGAGGCAGTTTCTTAGTAGCAATGGATTGGCAAATAATTCTTCCTTTATTGACAGTAATGGGCCTTAAAATTAATAATACCCCAAATAATATTTTAAGAAGAAAAATATATTTCAGTGTAATATTGTGGTATTCTGGGGTCTACATACTAAATTGTCACTGTCTTAATCCCAGAATTTCCTAAAAATGTGTTTATAAAGAAGCTTTGTAATTTTATTCATGTTTCCTTTATATAAATACTGAGGTCCAGTTCCTAAATCATTGAACACAAGTTACATACCATTCATTTATTAGAATTAGTTATAGATTCCATTATATTGTTTATTTATATTCATACTATACTTGGCAAAGTTTGAAAGTTATAATTTCATAGTACAGAGTTAAGATGTGGCTTTGGGTTTTGAGATTCTTTCAATAGCTGCTGTCTTGCCATTTCTAAAATGGTGTGCTTTATCAGTTTTTATAGTCTCATTCAAATATTTGAGATCTTTTTGTTTTTTATTTCTCACAGTCTTACTTGGTAGCCCTGACTAGCCTGGAGCTCACCATATCCCTGAGGCTGTCCTTGAATGTTTGCTAGTACTCCTGCCCTGGCCTGGTCAGTGCTAGGACACCATACCCAGCATGAATATGAGTTATCTGATAATTGAAACCAAAATATTCTCTCACCTACTGGCACCTACCTCAATATCAGCTGCAGTGCCCTTCCATATTAAAATACTTAGTTACAAACATTCTGTTGAGCAGTTGAAGAAATGAATATAAACTGGGTATACTGTATTTTCAGCTGTGGGAAGGTGAGTCTGTGAGATTGCCTAAAGTTCTAAGTTGGCCTGGGCAATGGTGTTTGAAACTCATTAAACCAAGCTATTAAAACTAAAACAAAAGTAAAGTCCATGAAGACTACTACTCTACTACTTGGGATTATAGATCCGGTTAAGAGCACTTGCTCTTCTTCCAGAGGACACCTGTTTGCTTCCTAGCACCAGTGTTGGACAGCTCCCAACCACCAGTAACTCTATCTTCGAGGGATTTGACTCCCAATTTTTTGACCTCTGGGCTCTCACACACATGCACAGAAGCACACACACACACTAATCACCCTCACATTCAATAATGGAGAGACTATTACATATTTTTCCTAGTCCTAATTCATCTTTATAAAAATATGACAGTGTTTGACAATACCTATGGACAGTGTTTTCATTTTTCTAGACTATTCTTTTTATTTATTTATTTATTTATTTTTGAGGCAAGGTCTCTCTATGTCGCCAAGGTCTCTCTGTATAGTGCAGCCCAGACTATCATGGAACTGTGTAAACCAAGTAGGCTTCAAACTCTCAGAGATGTTCCAGCCTCAACTCTCGTGAACGTATGGGTTCAAGTTGCTGGGCATTTGGCACAGTTCCCTGTTTTACAATTCTGCATATCAACAGAAAGCTTCTGAAAGAGGGCTTTGTGATCTTGCCAGAGTCTGGGAGTTAAAGGGTAGCAACTGCCCTTCCTGGTAGCTGATTGGCTGCACAGGAAGTGTGAAGTTCTTTATGAGACTGGGCACCAGTGTTCTGCAGTAGCCATCAGTGGTGTCTCGATCTGCCTTGTCTATTGAGTCAGTCATCAAGCTTCTGTGAAGAAGTCATACCAGGAGACAACATTCTTAGCCACACATTGTATGGAGAAGTAACTCTGTTGAGCCATCAAACCTCGCCAAGTCCTGAGAAATGAGGAGTAAGGGTGGGTTTGGGAGCGAAGATAGTTTCTTTGGTGGAGATGGGGCTAGTGGGTCTAGTAGAAGCCATGAGCAAGCCAGAGCTCAGGCGTTGGGGTTTCCTCTGACTGGAATATGGAGGCCTGTCACACACAGCTCTGTGCCATGCTGTATAAGCCAGTTGCTAAATGCCACTGAAGTTGACAGTGTGTTCAAGATTAGGGGGTTTACAGTTCACTGGGTCTCCAATGTGGGGATGATCATGAAGGCCAAAAAAGCTTCATAGTACCTTGTGTACAAAATTAATGACATGACCTCAAAGGCAGAGTAGGCAGGCTTTGGCTAAAAGGAGATCCAAGCAGCACCTGATTCCTCTGCCTATTGGAATGCATGTCAAAGTGCTTGGCATCCTCCAGGCCTTGGAGGGAACCAGACGGCTCAAGATGTTGAGCATCTGCATCCTGCAAGACATGAACAAGCTATCCACACACACCCTGGAGATTGTTGATGCCCATTTGACAAAGCCGTGCAGGCACAGCCACAGAAAGCCAGTCTACACTCCAGGCCCAAGTCCGAAAGGCAGCTGCCAGGGTTTCCAGGGTGGTTACTCTTAACTTCATCCATATGGACGTTCTGCATCTGATTGGAGAGTGCCCTCACCAGGAGGGGAAGACTATCAGTGAGCTGTGAACATAGCTCCTTAGAGTTAACAGACGATGCCATCTCACAAGCCATTGAGTATCTGAATATGAAGGGACACATCTATCCCACCCTGGACCACCTGCAACTTCAAGTTACTGGCTGAGACAAAAGAACCGACTTTGTAGTTTCTGAAGATGCTTCTGTTCTGCTGTTTTTATTTTTAGGATGTATCATCTATTTCGAACAAAAAAGAAAAAGAAAAAAAAAGTTAAAGAACAAAAGCCAAAACAAAACTGAACATAATTTTCAGATGACATCTGTTAGCAACATGCTATTTCTAACTCCATTGAACTTGTGTGTTTTCTGAAGACATTTGAAATAAAAACAGTGATGTACCCAATGGCTGGACTTTATTTCCAAAATAATAGTTCAAATTAGAATTGTTTTTCCTGTTTCAGTTTATCTTAGTCACGTTAAGGATTCCTAATTATAGTACATGATAAATACAGCTTCCCTGAAAATGAGTTATGATTTTAAATATTCACTTCAAGTTATTTTGCATAAGTTGGTTTTATTAACATTTATTTGTTTCTTTAAAATAAGATGTTACTGCAAATTCAAGCAAAGTACTCTCTTTGAGACATCCTGATATACTTTCTTTAAACATGTGCAAATTCAATGGTTTTGCTCCTTAATCTAAATTACAGTACACTTTCCTTGCATGGTGTATGGACACAAAGACTGCATGTTTGTTGTGCAGGTATATTGGATGTTCTACTATATGGAAAATAGGGTATTTTCCTTCAAGATAGGCAAATTACCACAGAAACAAGATTTGAGTTGAACAGAGATGAACTGAAATGTTTTTCTTAAACCTCTGCAAAATTTTAAGTTTCTGTGTAGTTTTTATCCCTCAAATTTATTAGAAAAAGCTATTAGTTTAATGTTCTTAATGGTTATCAGCTTTTATTATGAAGTATAAATTTTTTATTTTTAACGCCAAGCATTATATTTTACTAGTAGTAACTCATTTTAATGTAGGTTATATTAAATGTGAGAAGCTTTTAAACCATTGATTATTAAGTCCTCCATTACTCATATAGTAAAAATGGTGTATTTCTAATTATTTGTTTTGTTAAATTAGAGGAAAGAAAATACTTTTTCTAGGAATAGATATGTGTTCTTATTTGTATTCAGACAGGCAGGTAGAAAAGAATCTTATCCTCTTTAATCACTAAAAGGGGACACAAGTTCCATAAAATCCTTTAGCTATTTAACAATCAGTAATGGTTTTAGAAAAACATTTTGAAAATGTTGGCATCTCATTAAAATAATTACTGAAAAATCTTGCATAAGATGCTTCTTCTCCTTGAAAGCAAATTATAAATGCTGTTTAAAATTTTTTATTTCATTTTATTTTATTACTTTTTAAACAATTATTTATTTTATATACCTAAGTGGTTTACCTGCAGGTATGTGTACCTTGTATATGCTTGATAGCCTTAGGAGTCATTAGAGGGCATCTTATTCCCTGGCTTGTGGGTGTTGGGCTCTCTAAGGAATCTCATCCCTTTGACCCTCTGCTGTTTTCTTATTGACAGCTATCCTTTGAACAGTCCTGAAGGAAGCTCCTACTACCTTAATATTCTTCTTCACTATACTCCTAAAAACAAAACAAAACAAAACAAAAAAGCTAAGCCACCATAAACTGAGCCTTTGAAATGAAATTAAAGTCACATTTTCCTAAAAAAACAAAACAAAACAAAAACACAGCATTTGTTTTAAATGCTGAGTCATCTCTCCAACTCCTATAAATGGTATTTTTGACATAATTATTTTATCATTTGATAAATTCATCTAGTACATTTTAATCATATTTGAAAGGATCACAAAGTAGGTTTAAGACACCACAACACCAAGTTCTCAGCAGGAAGAAAGTTTATTTGCACCAGAAGGGCAGGAAATAAGAGACAAAGATGGGAGATAGATGAAGGAAAACGGGAAGGGGCAAAGGATTGATTCTGGATAGAAAGGAGACACATATGGCCCACAGGCAAATGACAATTTATAAAGGGAAAGGGGAAAACTTTTGTGTTCTGATGAGTTTGTTAATTTTAACTGGACATATTGAATAAGGTAGCCAAAAGAGAGCTTTTGATTTCTGGACTTTAATACTTTTATAGCTGAATTCTGATAGTCAACTTCTGGAGGAGGAAGTGGCCAAATAAGGGAATGGACCTTGGCTAGCTTTAGGCATATAATCTAACAGTTTAATGAGGGAATAAGTGTACAATGCAAAATCTGTCTGTGACTTGTTTGCCATACTCTGGTCTGCTAGACCACTTGAATATTCATCCCTCATCTCTTTCCAACCTACCAAGATATTAATGGCAAGCAGAATAAACCTGTTGTTTAGGAGGTTACTTTTTTTTTTTTTTTTTTTTTTGGTTTCAACAGGGTTTATTTTCATGGTGGCTGGTGGATGGATCTGGATGTACTCACCCTGAAACTCAGGACAAACCTGAGTTAAATAGGGAGGGAGAAAGGGGGTGGAATGTTTAATTGGCTCTGCCCTCTGGCCTTCATTAGTATGTAAATCTCTCTAGAGCCTGAGGTCTATACTCATTCCCTCTACCTGTGCACTTGGGGAGAGCAGGTTACTTTTTATAATTCCCTTACTTTAGTGAAAGATAAAAAACAAACAAACAGAAAAACCACCCAGCATTTTCCAAGGGTGTCAAAGCTAAGCTGAGTTCAAAAGAATTCTTGGTATGGGCTTCTCATAAGCCCTGGCTCCAGTGCATGGAAATGAGAACCAAGCCTTCCCAGGAACTGATTGGAATAGTAGAGGAACTCCTGTTGTTTGGTGAGCAGAACTGCCAGCATACCATTGAACACTGGCTTGCTCCATGGGCTCTTAAGCAACTCCATATTCCAAGTGACTTGATTGAAATTATTATTCCTGGTGAGAGGAGGCCATTACATTAATTAATGACACAGGAAGTGTCTTATTCATTGTGATCAGGAATCATGAACAGATAAGGAAATAGCCTTCTTCTGTTGTAACCATAATTTAATTATTCTTGTAGTGAATTAGAAGGAAATGAGGTCATTCTGTGTGCTAATTTTACCCATGGTGCTTAGTGCCTATCTGAGAAAGTCAAGGATGTGGTTGGTTTGTGTACTGTGTAGTAGTGGGATTGTCCATGGTGCTTTGTGTGGGAATCCCTGTGGTGATCACTACAATGATTCCCTGTGCTCCTTTTTTTTTTTTTTTTTTTTTTTTTTTTTGGCTTAGAAGTCCTTTCAGTTTCTCTTTCACGGCTGCCATCTTGGAGCAATCCAGCAGCTTTACATTGCTGGCGCTTCCTATCAGACATTTTTGAAAAATATAGTTTCTAATATAGAAGGAATTCTGCATTACTTCTTTCTAAAACCATTACATTTCCTAGTGAATATCACACTGGAGGGAAGGCAATTAAGGATCTGCTTTCCTTAGATTCGTGATGCTGAAAGAAATGATGTAGAAGATAAATCATTACCTTATTATAACACCTAATATAAATTCAGAAACCTGGAGCTATGGATTTGCTATTTATGAGTGTAGCTATAAGTCACTGTTGTAATTGTTGGAGCTGATTCAGTTCGCTAGTGGCAGGCTTTAATTTTTTTTCTTCCTAGTCTGGTACTGTTATCCATAGAAACATGGCTCCCCTCACCAACACTCACCTTTCAACCTAAAGTTCTTTTCATTTTTGAAGCTAACCTTATTTTTTGTCTGGGAACTAATGCTGTAATATGTACCTTTCAATAAGGTAGGTAGCCAACCTTTCTCTTAAGTTTTGAGGGCTCTGTCTTCCCATATGTATTCCTTAGGATTCTTCTATTTTTTTTTTTTGTTTGTTTGTTTGTTTCATGTAACATTTACAAAGGTAAATTTCAACTGCCAAACCACAAAGTGCATATTATTTTCACTTTTTTTTTAGTGGTAATGATTTTGCTAATGTTCCTTTTCCCTAGTGGTCCTGTTTATGAGCTAAAACCATAGGGATAAGATACATTATTTCGAGAGAATATTTTCAACTATTTACCAGGTTAACCATTGTAATAAAGAAGTCTAGGAACAGGTGGGAAGTTGAGATGATAGGCCAGTAGCCATGCTAAGATAGTACCAGAACTCAGTTTTTCATAAGCCTCCCTTAATTCAGGTGCACCCATTTATGGGCAAATCAGTCTGAGGTTCAAATGTTGATATTGACTCTCCAGTATCAGATTATTTGTGTTAACTACATGGTTTTTGTATTGTTTAGTTCAGATTTTATTAGAGAATATCTTGTTTCTATTTGTTATTAGTTTGGCAAAGCCCATCATGCAGGCGACTACATCTAGCATGCCAGCAAAAGTACTTGTCACACTAGGGACTAAGCATCAATCGCTAATCAAATTAGTACTATATTGTCTAGAAAGGAAGCAGAAAGTATGGGCCACAGTTTATTGATCTAGCTCTACTGCTTGTGAGAGTGGCTTTGGATTCTGCTCCTGCAAATGTGGTGGGCTTTTTAGGTACTAGTCAGCACACTGACTTGAACGTTAGTGCATGGAAAATGCCATCAGGTAAAAGATTACATTACTTTAATGTACATGGTTAATATATTGGCCTGTTTGAGGCACATGATTCATACAATCATGGTATTTCAAGTTGTATACATGCAAACATTCTACTAACATGGAGTGTATGCCAGATACTATACAGATGCATAGTTTGTAAAAGTGGAGAAACAGGGAATGCCATACCCTCATATTAGGATAAGGTAAATCTATGAAACAGTCTTTCCTTGGCAATAAAGTATCATTTTAATCTCAGTAAAAGGTAATTAAAATCATCTAAGAGATGATTTAGAGGCTAAGTGCATTGGCTACTCTTCTAGGGTACCCATGTTAAATTCCCAGCACTCACATGGTAGGTAGCTCAGCCGTCTGGGTATCTGCAGCCCCTGGTGATCAGTGCCCTCTTCTACCTTGCTCTGACACCACATGCATATGACACATAGAAATACATGCAAAACAAACATACATTACACACACACAAAAATAAAAAAAAACATGGTTCCTGTTCGAAAAAATGATCTTGGCATACTTTTCAAAAGAAAACAACAACAAAAAAAAGTGAATAACAACACAGTAACCACAGTAACAACAAATAAAATAAATGCAGGTTATTGTTACTCTTATCTGACAATCATATTTTCTATTCCAAGGAAAAACTGATATAGAACATAATAGAAGGAAACCAGCATATTCCAGGTGAAGCCTGAGGAAATGCAGATAAAACCTCTCTATTTTAGATTTCCCATCTTGGAGAAATAAGACAGTATAGAGGATTTTTATGGCCATAGTGGGTTATAATAAAACATTACTTGGACAGTTCAGAGTTTGGGCAGAGTCTTTGTCTTTATACATCATGTTAGTTTTTGTTTGGTTGGTTCTTTGGTTTTGGTTTGTTGGTTTTTATTTAATTTTTAATTTAATTTTCTTTTCTTCTCCTTTTTAAAACTTGCTCATTTTATATCCTGCTCACTACCCCTTCCCAGTCATCCCCCACAATCTTTCCCCCAACCTCTTTCTCCTTCTCCTCTGGGCTGGTGGGACCACCTCGGTATCTATGCACCCTGCCCCTGGCACTTCAAATCTCTGATAGGCTAGGAGCTTCCTTTCCCACGGAGGCCAGACAAAGTAACTCAGCCATTAGAACATATCCCACATAGAGGCAACAGCTTTTGGGATAGCCCATGTTGCAGTTGTTCAGGATTCATATAAAGACCAAGCTGCACATCTGCTACATAGGATCAGAGAGGCCTAGATCTAGCTCATGTGTGTTTTTTGGTTCGTGGCTCAGACTCTGAAAGCCCCAAGGTTCCAGGTTAGTTGTCTCTGTTGGTCTTCCTGTGGAGTCCCTATCTATTTCGGGGCCTGCAATCTTTTCTCCTATTCTTCCATAAGAATCCCCAAGCTCCATCCTCTCTTTTTTACTGTGGGTGTCTGTATCTGTCTGAGTCAGTTGATGGGTGGAGCCTCTCAGAGGACAACATGCTCCTGTCCCTTTCTTGATCTTGATCAGATTAACATCTGATATCCTAAAGCAGCATCTACATTTTCTATTAAGAAAACCAGCTTACATAATAACTGGACAGGATGAAACCTTATAGACAATGCCATTTGAAATGGATAAATTCAAAAGATTCATGAAAGGATAGGCATCAAAAGTAAATACAAAACTATGGCAAAGACTGGAAGGGAGGCTGAAATAAAAGTCTCCTATCTATGAACACATATAAATTTTTCTTCTTAATATTATTAATACATTTGTTGTTATGGATTATTTTTGTTTCATATTTACAGGCTCAATGTGGTTTCTGCCTATTCTGTAATTTTAGAGATGTGCTAAATGTTTATATCACATGACTAAATAAGTACTTAAGACATAGGGGAATGTTGTCCCCCATTTAGAACCCACAGTCAAGATTGATTTTTAAGTTGAGTGAATGGAAGTGCTGTAGAAAATAGTTCTTTCACATTCCTAACAGTTTCTATGTTAAAGAAGACTAACTGTATTCCATTGAAGTGTCAATATCTACTCCATAGTACACCATGGAATATCTTTTTTATTTCATCCAGGATAAAACCACCTTAAGTCAGGCAACTTTGCTCTCTAGTTACTTTCCACTTTAAAAGGCTTAGCCTCCCTTTCTGAAACTAACAAATTAGCAAAGAAGCCAGCACAGCAAACAACAGATTAATTTTCCTAGCATATAGAAACAAATATGTAAATGAAATCAATGAAGCAACAATAAAAAGGAAACCAGTGTAAAAGTAAACCAAAGACCATAATAAAGTATGTGAATTAAGTTATACACATGAAATAAACAGTATATAGAAAGATAAATCACTTTGAGTACAGTTTATTATGTAACAGTTAAACATTCACTGAAATTAGGGATCACTGGGTGTCATCCTTTTAATCTCTTATGGCTTTTATAAGAATCACTACAAACTGAGTTGTTTAAAAAGAGTAAAATTGTCCTTTCACGTGTCTGCTTTAGCAAGACATCCTTTCATTTGTGTACCCCAGCGAAACATCATTTGACATAACTGACTATCCAAAGAAACTAGAAGTTTTCACTTCTCTCTCTCTCTCTCCTCTCTCTCTCTCTCTCTCTCTCTCTCTCTCTATATATATAATATATATATATATATATATATATATATATATATATATATATATTCCTGACCATCTTGGAGCTCACTCTATAGACCAAGCTGGCCTCAAACTCACAGAGACCTCTATCTTCTGCATGCTGAAATCAAAGTCATGCCCCACCACATGTGGAGCAAATATTCTCTTATCAGACAAAAATAAAACAAGTTTGTGACATAAAAAAAAAAAGAGTAAAATTTTAGTTGCTCACAGTCAAAGCAGACAGTGGTTTCATTGAGCTTCCTTCGAGACCCCAGAGGAAGCTCTTTCTTGTTTGGTCCAGTTCCTAGATTTCCTTGGTTTGTGGTAGCCTGAGTCCAGCCTTGCTTCTGACTTCACATGGTTTCTTTCCGTTTGGACCACTTGTTTGTCTTTTATGAGGACATTTTAATTAGAGTTAGGACCTACTCTGATCCTGTAGAAATGTTATTATGATCCCTATTTTATAACTAGAAACACCCTGTTTTCAACTAAAGTCCTATTCTGAATTTTTTTTGGGGGGAGTGAGAAAGGGTTTCTCTGTATAGCCTGGTTGTCCTGGAACGTACTCTGTAGACCAGTCTGGCCTCCAACTCAGAAATCCGCCTGCTTCTGCCTCCCAAGTGCTGGTATTAAAGGCGTGCGCCACCACTGCCGGCTATTCTGAATTTCTGAGTGGATAATGTTCAGTCTACCATTATTATGCAAAGGGACATTAGCCTTAAATTATTGAAGCATCAAAACAAAAGCTCAGTTAATTCTAGGAAATGCCATTAACTAGCTCATTAAAACTAGAAATATCAAATGCTGTTGCTTTGGCCTCCTTTATGAAATTGCATTTTGCTGGATTTCTTCTCTTTATTTAAAAAAACAACAACAACAAAAGAAAAAACAAACAAAAAACCCCCAAAACTAAAAGACCTTCATTTGGTAGTTACAATTTATGAGAGCTAGAGTTTTATATGGCTGAGTCACACTGGAATGCTAGCTATGAGATTGGATTTCTGTTCCTTACGCTCTCACTTTTCTTTCTAAGACACTGTAATTACATTGCACTTCAGTTACTCCATATGCAAATGAATTGAAAGCTTCCAATATAATTCTACCTGTTTGATATTTTCCTTTGGTTATTTTTAATCTGATTTTTGTGGGTATCAGAATTAACTTAGTATCTAGGAATTATTTTATAAAGGTAGGTAACTCTCTACAGAGTTAGAAGCATTTTTACCCATTGAATATTTATTTTTTTTGCTTAACCCAAATATTTTTTTAAAATTTCTTTTTTATGTATATGAATGTTTGCTTGAATGTATATAAGTGCACAGTGTGTGTGCCTCATGCAAGTAGAGGCCAGAGAGAGTTTCAGATTCCTGAAACTAGAGTTACATATGATTTTAAGCTGTCCTGTGTGTAGTGGGAACCAAAAACTGGGTACTCTGCAAAATAAGCAAGCAAGTCTTACTTGCTGAGCCATTCCCCCAAACTCCAGATTTTTTGTTTTTAGAAAAAGTATCATTGTGATGCCCTACCTGGCCTGGACCTCATCATGTTGACAAGATTAGCCTCAACTCACAGAGAAAATCCACCATGTGCCACCATGTTAGGCACCCATTCCTCAGACATTTTTTCAAATGTCAAAGAAAGGAGATTCTAATACTTTTGCATAATTATGAATTGAACCCAATGTTCAAAAGAACCCAGATATTTTTCCTCTCATGTCTGATTCCCATTACTACCAAAACTTACAACAGTTTTCTTTGTGTTCAGGATCTATTTATTTTTTTTAAAAAAATCATACATACCCACCCCCACACATATTTTTTTGCTATAAGTTCTTAAATAATAGGCATTTTTAATATTTAATGGAATCAAGACTTTCAAATTTATATATTATTTAGTTACACTTATGATAAAATGTCAAGGAAGTAATTCAATGATATTATTTTCTGCTAAAGGCAATTGTTTAAAATGTTCTTTTATCAGCTATAGTTAGCTTGCCATATCACAAATCTTTTACTGTGTATTCCATCATCATGTATATTCTATAATAGTTTCATGTTCTATTTCTGCTTTTCTAATTTTAATTTTACTCTCTTTTGGGGAAGGGACCCACTTGCATTCTTATGTGTTTCAATAGAGTTGATACTGTGTAATTTATATACAAAAATGTATGATTTGATATGGATATTGACCCACCCTCAGTAACAACCCTGTTTTTCAAGTAGGGAGAAAGAATGATCATTACTCTGACACTATTTTGTTCCCATGCATTTTTAGCTGTAATTAGAGAAAGAGAATAAAGGTAATGTCTTCTTCATAAGAGTGGGATGTGTTGGCTTGATTGAACTGTATTCATAAGTTACCTACAGCATTACCTGCTTTACACAATAGATTTTTGTGTGCTTGTGCATGCATGTGCGTGTGTGTGGTGTGTGTGTGTGTGTGTGCATGTTCCTGTGTGTGTGTGTGTACGCTTCAAGGCAGGGCTTCTGTATGTAGCCCAGGTTGACCTAGAACTTACTATGTAGACCACTCTGGCTTGAACTCAGGATACCACTTGCTACTGCCTCCTGAGTGCTGGGATTAAAGGCATATGCCACCACCCAGCCCAATAGTCTTTGTATAGTTTCACAGTTACTTAATGAAATGCAAGGTTTACAACTCTATTTAGTACCTTAAAAATATCCATGTATTTCATCAATAAAACAAATCCCAGTCTGTCATTACATGTTGCATTAGACTGTTTTAGGTTGAATAGAAATTTACTTATAGATTTTATTTATATGCCCTTACTAAAGTTTTTTAAAAGGAAGCAATGCCTCCTGGCAAATGATAATGAGTTTGGAGCATTTCTTCCCAGTCAAGCCATTACAGAATAATACATTGATATTTGGCAAAATATTTTATGAAGAGCCAAAGAAATGTGAAGAAATATAGCCTTGTCAGAAATGTCTCTCCATACATGACCAGAAGAGCAAATCCTATTTTGATGAATGGTAAAATATTGTAAGAGCTGGAGGGGGGTAGGCTGTGTGAAATATTAGTCATGACTTGGATGCTGTGCTCATGAACTCATATTACCTGTTGTTGCCTGTATAAGAACAGTAGAAGAACAAGCCATTCAGAATTGTGGCAGGTTGGGTAAGTGGCTCAAAAGGCCTAATTTCTTGCTAAGAAGCTATTCACAGTTTATGGTTGCAAGTGCATGGAGAGCCACTTTTCTTCATTGGCCTGACCTCTGCTAGGTTATCTATGTGTCAATGGATTATCTCATACTCATACACACATATCCAGCACTAATTGCAATCAGTGAGATATACCATTTAAAAGAGAAAACATTTCTGGGGAAGTCAGAGGAGGGAAATGAGGGGTGAGTGTGATCAAAAGAGATTATATACATATTCTAGAAGAAAATTAAACATTTTAAAAGCATAGCATGATATAATTATGATTGCATAGAATGTTTTTCATAGTTTTTTATCGAAATAGCTACACATATTTTAAAAGCATAACATGATATAATTATGATTGCATAGAAAGTTTTACATAGTTTTTTTTTTAATCGAAATAGCCTTGTAGCTTGAGGGATATGGTAGCACTTTTGGAAATTTCTCTTCTGATTTGTCTAGTAACTAGTTTTCTGCCAAACACAAGGCAAAATGTCTGTGCTCACTTCCCGTGACTTAGTCAATGTTATCACATCTGTGAGAAGAGGAAAAATAAATCCTTTCAAGTTTACAAATTTGCAGTTGTCTCAGGCATATTTTTTTTCTTGATAGTTTCTTTCATGTAGATTTAAACATGTTTTCTGGCATATTAACAAATATACATTTAGCATAATCATTGTAATGAAAGTACCTGTCAACAGCAGGACAAATTAGCAATGCTAGTATTTTCTCAATTATAAATGCTAATAACTATTTAAACAGCTTGTATTTAAACTTTTTAAAAGCTTGCAACAGAGCCAACACTACTTAGAGAATTAATACAAGAGTAGTTACAGATCACTCTTAGAACACTTTACAGGGAGTTACCTATAAAAGATGGAATAATTAAGGCAAAGTTTTATGATGTAGAGATGAAAACAGGACTTAAAATGTGAGCAAGGTTCAGAAGGCAGAATTACTATTGATGTCTTGAATTTGTTTTCTTTAACGTTCTAGTACATGACTTGTTTTAGAATACCAGTAGTAGTTTGTTTATACACAGAAAAGAAAATTCTGCAGTCACTGTGACTATGCCAACTTCTATGACTTTTGTTCAAATTTTGGTTAACTTTATCAGTTAGTATCAAACGTATACAAGTTAATTTGATAAAACTACTTTAAATATTAATAGACTTTAAATTTTTAATCATGAACTGTTAGATTAAAATGCAATTTTTGCCTAGGCACACTCAGCATCACATTTTATAATCAAAATAGAACAGATCTTTGTGTCCTGTTTTAGTTTTAAAAAGAATTAGGCACATCCAATGGTGATGAAGTTTTTAAAGTATTTTTTTAATGGGTGAACTGTAGTATACATTAAGATAAATAGTAGCTCTTGTGTTTGAATTTGTTTTATTTTCACATGACATATGGATCATGTAAAAATCCATAAAGATTAGATATTTTTTATTTAAGTGATACACACACACACACACACACGTGTGCGTGTGTGTGTGTGTGTGTGTGTGTGTGTGTGTGTATATATATATATATATATATATATATAAACCATCTAAAATTGTTAGAGAATGCGATTCATTCCCAAAAGTCTAGTTCTTGTGACATAATGATCTGAGTGTAAGGAAGAGTTGTAGGTAGCAAAGTATTGCATGACAGAATTTTTTACCTGACAAACGATGCATTTGTTATTTAAAGGGAGGAGGTCAGCTTCCTAATTCTGAATGTGGTTAATTTTATTTTGTGATTCTTTTACAATGACAAAAACTATATAACACAATTGAATACATTTTCATAAAACACAGAGGATCCCTATGAATGAGGGTTTTTTTTTTTTTTTTTTCCCTATGTGAGCCAAGGTCATTATGTTTCTATACAGACCTACAGTATTAGTACTAGTCTGCAGCTTTCCTATATCTTACCCTGCTACATAGGTGTAATGTACTTCGGAAATGCCTGGGAGGCTCTCCCCCAGGCATATCTATCATCTCAGCTACAGGTTTGATAGGAGCTGGATAGCTGACAATTCGCAATTAAGATGCCAGCTAACACCTAGGTGAGCCAAGTATTCTGTGTAACGGTTTGTTGAGAGAAGATCCATGTGCACTAGACAACAGTAGTTGCTCAGTGATTCTAGCTGTTTTACTAATGGTAGATAACAGTTAATTCAGGAGAGATTGTCCAACTATCAGCAAGTTTTTATGCTCATAGTCTTTCACATCAGATAGTTTGAACCTGAAAAACTTGTATTGAGATTTAATTGATATAGGCCAAACTGAGAAGAGAGCAGGATGTTAGTGTTCTTTTACATGTAAATAAGCTTCGAGTGAGGTAGTTTAGTAACCTATAACACAGATATAGTTTTAAAGCCTTCTTTCATTCCAAATCAGCCTGCATCTAACTGTTAGATCTGTTCTGTAAAATCCAATGTTGCTGATAATATTCATATATTGCTTCCAATTCCTCCCTGTTTTGTGGCCTATATCCCTTGGTTCTGAGTAGAAGTCCAAGGAAATTTGTTTAATATTTTACTGAACCTTCTTTGATGTCAAGCTACCTAATGAGTTTCTTTGAGATCCATTCTTAAATCTTTTTTTTTTCGAGATTCATTTATGAAAAGGTACTGAAATACTATAAACAGATTTTCAAAATTGATATTATCATGCATTTCCCCATGTGAATTAATATTTATCAAAGAATAAAAGAATACCTTGAAATAAATTCAGATCTAAATCTGTATTAGACATTAATGGATTTTTCTTTCAGATAGAAAATGTTTAAGTTTATAGTGTTTTGGAGGCCAGCATTAGGGACATTGGCATAATGTTTTTAAAATGAGTAGGCATCAACCCTGGGATAGTCTTTAACCTTCAGACACACTAAGTTTGAAAGAATTCTGTTAGTCTACTTATTCATCTTCCCTTTCTCCTGGGAACAGTATAGAGTATGTGTTACGGTCAGTCATTGTTGCGCTTTTATTAATTTTCTTATCTACTATTATTTTTCTAACTTCTAATTGACAGATACTATTTTTATATACTTACAGGGTAGGCTTTGACATTTTAATACATGTATGTAATGTGTAATGATCAGATCAGAGTAATTGAAACATAAATCACTCTAAACACTTTTCAAAATTTTTTGTGTTATGGACATTAAAAATTATCTCCATTAGCTATTATGAGATATATAATTAATTGCCATTAGTTATTCTCTTTTTTGTTGTTGAACTTTGGAAATCATTCATCATATTGTCTGCTAGTTGAACATATTATTTTTGAATTATTAACAAGTAATAATAATTCATATATTGATTCTACTATTCATTTTCATGACTCTTTTTTCCTTCCAAATGAGCCTGCTTGTCAAAAATATACTGTTGAGGAATATTTGATTTTGAAGAACTAGAACCAGTTCCATATAGATTAACATTTCAATCCTGTGGCTATACATTTTTGAACATCAATATTAAGGCTACTAGATAAATATGAATTACCAAACAGTTCACTGGAGATTCAAGAACCATGTTAGTTGCATACTATGAGCATTTATATTATAAGCATGATATTGGAATTTTCAGTTTGTGAGCTTACAACAGACTTGAAATTACACAAAATTATTTAATTGTTATTTTTAATTCTAATCCTTGAACTACCTTTCATTGTGGAAAGATTTCATTTACCCATCATAGTTTTAAACCCTAAGCCCAGTGTGTATGATATGGAATCATCTTTGACAGTATAGTTCATCTTTTTTATTTATTATTTTATTTGTTTACATTTCAAATGTTATCCCCCTTCCTGGTCTTCCCTCCATGAACCTCCCACCACATGCCCTCCCCTTTGTCTCTAAGACAGTGAGTGCTTCATCTTAATTGCCATTCTTTTCATTTTTGATCACTCACAGAGCTTTTTCATTTCATTACTGAACTTTAGTACAGAACTTAGTCATTTTTGAAAAAGACATTGACAGAGAAAGAGGCTGGTCCACAAAGACAAGGGGTCACTGCATTTATTGAAAATTCAGTATAATCAGTAAAAATAAAGCAAACCATAAAGAGATAACGAAGTAAGGATGTTTAGATGAAATAATGGAATATGGCAGTCTGCAACATTCTAGCTGGCAAAGACATCTGATAGATCAAACCAGGGCTGTTATTCCCATATTTAAAGCTAGTATTACACATTTTGTGCATACTTCTTAATACATGTTCTATCAGACCAAATATAAATAAATACTATAGTTTTTAAAAGTTAATTTTAAATATTTTATTTAAGTTTCTTTATTTTGATAAGCCCATGCATAAGAAAGAAAAGAAGGTTTTCCTGGGGTGTTTATTTTTGTATGTGGATGGTAGATGGGATAAACAGGGTCTGTTTATGACCTCCTGCTGTTATTTCAAGTACAGTGGATAGAATACTGTGCAACAAAAAGTCTATTTTTAGGTATCTCTACTGTTTTTATTGTATGATAGAACACAAAATAAAGAAAAAGGAGATGCCTTACAGATTTGATTTGTGCATTTAAGGTATAATTTACATTTCAAAATCAAAACATCCAGAAAAATTGTTACCAACAATTGTTTCGGGGATAGTACTGGGAATTGAATATTATATTGGCAGTCTGCCCTCCATTCTTCTTCTCTTTCTCCCTCCCTTACTTTCTCTTTTGAGACACAATCAAACCAAATTTCCTATAGTGTCTTTGACTTGATTTTATGTTCTAACCCAGGCTGGCCTTGAAACAGTGATTCTTTGGATTCAACGTTCTGAGCAGCATGGATTTAGGTCTGTTGCAACAGGCTTGGCTTAATTGATGATTTTTTACATTAGTTGTTGATAATGCATTTTAATAGGAGGAAACTAGCAATTGAAATGTACTAGATTCTGATTGTTTTTTGCTATTTGGTAAGGATATGAGAAATGTATATTTGATAAGGATATGAGAAATGTATATCTATGATAGACAGGTATATGAATAAGTCATGTGGGTACTATAAATATGTACAGTTTTCAACACTTAAAATGAATGAATAAAAATGTATTTAACCATATGCATTCAGACAAAAATACATAATCTCCACAATTTATTCCCCAACTTTAAGTAGATATATTTAAAATAAAATAACACAGAAAAAAACCTGAAACTTTTCTATCTTTAAAAAAATCATGTTCTCAGTAAACAACATTGCATTTGAAAAATTCAGTCCACAAAGAGCACCCAAAGAAATGGTTCTTTATAAGACCATTATCTATGTGTAGATATCCTGTGCTAAAAATATCTGTGAACATTAAATTTGTTTGATCTTTGTCTACATAGCAATCACCATCTGTAATGAGTTGTTAATTGCAGGGTTTTCACATTGTACCTGGTAGGTGAGAAAAAAAGGTTGCAGTTCTGTTCTGTACTCATCAAAGAGCAATTGTCCTTCAACTTTCCTTACCCTTCTTACATTGCAAGAAACTTCCTTTTCCACTTTGTTTACTGCCCAGAAGAATCAGATAGCACACTATACAAATTAGGTTAGGAAAAGGAGCCTGAGCCTGAGCTTTATGCTAATGCTATTGTTTTTCATGATTGCATTCAAGGACTTCTTTTCTTTATGATAGATAAACTCTATCAGCTTTGTTTTCATTTTCAGGATTTTCAGATTAGGGATCTGATTTCTTGTACTAAATTTATTTTAATGTAATTCAATAGAACCAATAGAAATTTGGATGTCCTGTGGAGTACATGATAGAATTTTAGCTATATTACTTAGCTTAGAGAATAAACCAATACATTTTTTCCTGTGGAAGTTAATATTTTATTGTAAATTTGAATGGTTATATCACTAAGCCATCAGATTTAGCAACTGCCCTAACGTAATTATAGCCACAATTTCAGAACATATTAAGGCATAAAATACGACTGACTTAGGCTTGAATATGTGAAATATATTTTGCTCTTGCTTCTCCCCTATTTTACTATAGATTGAGGAGCATATTTTCTTTGTGGTCACACTTTATTTACATTATTTACCCCATTATTAGAATATGACTTAGTATTATACTTTTATAACAACTTTTAATGGCAGGAGTGGAGGAGAATATTCCTCACTGCTTAGCCTGTTGGTATTTCAAATAGATATAGTTAAAGCTATTTCCTTGACTATCTTAAGAGTAATTTAGGCAGCCTAAGAAATTGATTTTAATAAATAGGAAAGTGTTTTCTGAGGAAAAAAATATAGTTAAACTTGTTCTGTAAAGAGACATTTTATTGTAACGTGAGGTATTACAGTATTTGTTATACCAATATGGAAATTTGTTTTTTATAAAATATGATCATCCTGAAATGGGGCACATTTTCTCCTCTTGAATACATGTGAATCACATCAGACATAGCAGGATCTTTCTAGTGAGCCTGATCGAGAGAATAAATGCAGACAGAGAGAAAGATGGGATATCTTCGTTGGGGATTTCTAAGGAAAATGTAATCTAATTACAGCAGTGAAGTCAAAATCTCTGAGAATCATATCTGAAAATTGACACCTTCAACCTTTTTGTAAACCAGGTCAAATAAAGTAGAGAGCAAGTGTCAGCTTCCAAGCCTATGCCCAAATGTCTGGAACTGGCTATACTGTACCAAATAGGCATATTAGAATTGGTCAGATATAGTTCATGCATTAAATCTATGAAAATGAATCATTTCAAGGAATCCAAATGTCTAGTACTATTTTGTTTTCTTTTTTTTTATTAAATTAATAATTTATTTAATTATTTAAATTACACTATAATTTACTTATTCACACAGGGGTTATAAACACAAAAAGGCAGGATATGGGGAAGGGGATGACACCAGAGCATAGGTGTTCAAGGGGAGTACAGATACCATTCAGAACAGGGTATCAGCTGGATGAAGGTTCAGGGACAGGTCACTATGACTCTGCCTATGATTCACTTGTCCTTATTTAAGTTGGTACTGTCCGCCAAGGCTGCCTATTTATAAGATCTATGACTACTCAGGCTAGTAAGTTTCCACAGAAGCTGCCTGTTTACATTAGCTTATAGCCTGCTGTTTCAGTGTTTTTCCACAGAGACCCAAGACTTGGTGTTAGCATGTATGTATGTCAGGCCTATTGCTGATTTTAGGCCTATGGCTCATTTTAGGCCTTCAGTGTATAAGCAGGGCTGCCCCTGACATCTCCTCCCTTCTCTAAGTATAGAAGGGCCTTGCCAATTCTATTCTTGCGAAGGCAGGGATAGAGGCCTGACCTCCAATAATTGAAGGGGACCTTGTAATGGCTCCTGTCCTCCTTTCGTTGTCCAGTGAGGCATGAGGGTCATACCCATCCCAATGTCTTTTTCCTGGAGAGGGGATACTTTGCCCTGGAGAACATGATTTAGAAGAATCTTTCTTTCTTTTGGATTTAGTGTTAAATGATTTTTTTCTATTTCCATTCAGTGTAATGTTTTATTCTTTTAATCATTTCAATCACTATAAGTGAGCTCTTCTAAAATAATGGCATCTGAATTTTGGAAAGCTTGGGGTTAATTTTTACTTTAAGTTTCAATATATTTTATTATTAAAGATAAATGTTTTATTAGTTTTTGAGAATTTTACATACTATATATATATTATTCACCCCAACTTCTTCCAGATCTACTTTTCCTTTCTATACACTCCCAACTATATATCTTCATTGTTTCATTTAAATCATTGAGTCTAAGTTGTGCTGTGTATATACTCTTGGGTGTATGGCTATCCATTGGAAAACAGTCAATATGCCAGGGGCTACATCATTAAACAAAACAAAGAAACAAGAAAGAACTACTTGTTTCCAGGCAGGTATCAATTATCAATAGCCCTCCAGCAAGGAGTGAAACCTTATGCCTGCATCCCCCACTCTATGTAGGAATTTTTGTCTTGACAAGACAAGTCTAAAATCTTGACAAGAATAAGTCCCATGCATGTTATACCAGCTGCTGTAGTTCATATGTGTAGCTGCTATACTGTGTCTTGAAAACTCCCTTTCATTGTAGTAATCTATTGCCTCTGACTTTTAAGTTTTTCCCACTCCTTTTCTGAGATGATTGTCTTTGAGCCTTGGGAGAAGAGGTTGTGATATAGATGTCATGTTTAGGGCTAACCATGCTACAATCTTGTATTCCTTGCCCCTTAACAATTTATAGTTCTATGCTTTAATCATGTACTACGAAATGAAACTTCACTGATGAACCTTGAGAGATGTATTTATTAGAGCATAAAACTTTTATTGCTGGTTGGTTTAATGGTAAGTGCATTTACCAGGGTACTAGAAGTACGTTCTCCTCTAGGTCCTATATTTACCCATCTAGTCACAGGTTCTTGATCTTGTTAACAGTGCCATTTATGGCATGCATATTGAAGAGTGGGCCTCAAATCCACTCATGACATTCATACTAATTTTGTACTAGTATCTTGCCAGAGCAGTGGTTATTATAACTCACAGTGTTCATAGCCTTTTGTTTTATGTATAGCATCTTCCAGGATTTTGAAAGCTAGCTAGTAGTGGTATGTTTCTAGATAAATAACAGTTTGACTTCTCTTGCTCTATGGCTAAAGAACATGGTGTCCTGTCCATGATTTTAGTGGGATTGCTTCTAGTTTCTCTATTTAATTTGGTGTTGACTGTTGGTTGGCTATATATTGCTTTTATTATGTTTAGGTATGTGCCATGAATTCCTGATCTCTACAAGACCTTTAACATTAAGCGGTGTTGTATTTTTGAAGGCTTTTTCAGCATATAATGAGATGATCATGTGATTTTTTTCCTTGAGTTTGTTTATATAGTACATTATGTTGATGGATTTTTGTATATTTGAACCATCCCTGTATCCCTGAGATGAAGCCTACTTGATCATGCTGAATGCTTGTTTTGATGTGTTCTTGGATTATGTTTTCAAGACTTTTATTGAATATTTTACAATGATACTCATAAGTGAAATTGGCCTGAATTCTCTTTCTTTGTTGGGTCTTTGTGTGGTTTAGGTATCAGCGTAACTGTGGCTTCATAGATGAATTAGGTAGTGTTCCTTCTATTTCTAGCTTGTGGAATAGTTTGAAAAGTATTGGTATTAGGTCTTCTTTGAAGGTCTGTTAGAATTCTGCAGTAAACCCATCTAGCCCTGGGGGCTCTTTTTATTAGCGAGTTTTTAATAAATACTTCTATTTTCTAAGGAGTTATGGGACTGTTTAGATAGTTTGATCTTGATTTAACTTTGGTATATGGGATTGTCTAGAAAATCATCCATTTCATCTAGATTGTCCAGTTTTTTGAGTATAGGCTTTTATAGTATGTTCTAATGATTTTCTGAATTTCCTCAGTTTCTCTCATGTTTCCTTTTTCACTTCTGATTTGTTAATTGGATACTGTTTTTGTGTCATTTTGTTAGGTTTTCTAAGGGTTTATCTATCTTGTTGATTTTCTCAAAGGACCAGCTCTTTCTTTTGTTGATTTTTTGAATTGTTCTCTTTGTTTCTGATTGATTTCAGCCCAGAGTTCGACTAGTTCTAATACTATATGTTGGACTATAGGGCTGAAGAACAATCAAAGGGTTGGTTTGTAATATGCTTAAAAAATAAATATTAACTCCCTCCAGCTACTTCATTCACACACACACACACACACACACAACACACACACACACACACATATATGTATATATATATTCTATTTTTGTTGTTACAGAATGTATGTATGTACTGTTCTCAGTCCTGCATTAAGTGAACATGAAAACCAAATTTTAGCCTGGTGTTGGTGTCGATAATTTATAATCTAGTTTCTTATGAGTTTCAAACAGGAGGAATGCAGTTTCATAGAATACAAAAACTCATGCCTATGTGAGATCCACACATGCATACGCACACACATGCACACACATGTGTGCGCACACAACACAAGAGAGAGAGAGAGAGAGAGAGAGAGAGAGAGAGAGAGAGAGAGAGAGAGATCTATGTTTATTCTCCTGTAAAACTCAGGCATTTTAACCCATCACTGGGTGGCTCATATATATCCCATTGATGGATTGATGGAAGAAAGGGTGTTCTCTTAACTGTTGAATAAACATTTGATATGCCAATGCTATTAACATACATTTCTTCTTCTCCATTTTCCTTAATAACTTTTTTGCCCGAAATTTCAGTGGAAATTTCAGACAGACTCTAGATCTCTCTCTTCAGTAGCACTTCAATTTTTTCTTATAAGTATCTGGACATTAAAATCTATAATAGCATGGATTGTAATGTGGTCTATATGTAGAAATGAACTAGACTGTAAATAAAGAAGGCATTTATTCTGTGTTTGTAGATATAAACTATCGCAATCATGAAATCTTCAGTGAGGTATTGGAAAAAATGTTAGGCAGATATTGTATAAAAATATGTAGTGGTTTTGTTGAGTGGTATCTGATAAATTACACTAATTTGTTTTAATTGTGACTCAGTATAAAAGAAAGGAAAAAAATCTGATTCTATATGATTATGGAAGTTATCAAATAGCATTCTTTATATTTTTTTCCTTTGGAATTATTCTCTGCTTTTGTGTCTCTCACAACTTTGTAATCTACAGTGAATTGGAACTTATATTCAGGTTGAGATAGCATGAGAACCTTTATTTCTTAAATTGTAGTCCCTGAGTTAGATTTTAAATACCATTATCAGATGTATTATTACAGTTCTATATGCCCCTACTAGTATTCTATAAGAGCTGCAATTTATATACTTTGTAAAACTTGTGTCAGCAGCTTGAATTCTAGCCTAGTTTTGTATCCTTTGGTAGTGCGATTCTTTTTGGTTGGGGGCAGTGTATACCACAGGCTGGTGTCGTTCTTAGCTTGTGTCTCACTTCCAAAAGTTGCCTGTACTTCATAAATAAAAACTTTTTCTATTCCAGTGATTTTAAAATTTACCAAGCATTACAGTCACATTTAATCACATTTGAGCATACTTGGCTGCCATCTCTCCTCCTCTGGGGATTGATTCTATAGTTCTCTTGTATGGCCCCACAATTAGAATTATTAGCACATTCACAATCATATTGATACTGCTGGTTTGAGGTACATAATTAGAGCAACACTTAATTAGAGTGTTATCATTTTTAACAAACAAACAAACGCCCAGTCTTGAAACCTAGCCAACACATGTTTTAATTAAAGCTGTTCCATCCTGCCTTTTTTGTCTTTATATGGTTTTGTTGCATATGCTTACCTACCTAATGCTATGAATGTCAGAGAGAATATAGCAAGAGGCTACACATTGCTTGATGTTTGAGAGAGAAAAATGGAGTTGGCAAGAAAAAAAGGGGAGGGAAGATACTTATTGAGTTTCTGAGTATAATCAGGATACACCATGGTTAGTTCAGCCCACTACCAACAAATTCCTCATGGGGTCCTTTTCTACTATAAAAACTATGCAGACTCTGTCTAGGTTTACTCTTCTATTGTCTGGATGCATTCTCAGTTGAGACTTCTTACTCCCTAATTTGTAATAAGAAAACTTGTCCTTTTACCCTTAAGTTTCAGAATTATGTAATTTTTAAAATAATAATTTTCACTGAATGAATCCAAAATGCTCTTAACTATGTATTTTTATGTAGTTTTAGCATTTGTGGGTGACTGATTTCAAATGAACACATATAAATCATTGTTCTCTTCTGTTAAATACTTTCCTGGATGAAGAAATAATCATAATAATTTAATAGTGCTGGGTATAAAGAAAACATGAGTAATATTTACAATCAAATATAATTCTAAGCGTTAAATTTGAAGAACCCAATGATATTTTTTTCTTCCCAAACGTCGAAGCAGACATTGAAGGCTGTAAACACAGGTTTGTTTAGACTCCTATGATGTTAAGGTTGATCCATGCTATTGCTCTGTGATCATATTTGTAAAATTTGTAAATTTCTCTCTGGGATAGATTTAATACCACACATTATACTTAAAGCTGATGTCCCTTTATCTTTGTGCCACTAACCCACTGATTATTAAGAGTCATTAGAGAAAATCATTCATTTCATTGGATGACTACCTGCCTCAAATGAATATAGCTCCCTTCCAGTTATCATTACAATACTTTATTGATTTCTTTTTTCATTATGGAAATAAAAGCCATATTCATTTAAAATGAGCTTCCATACAATTGAGAGTGTGACTGGTTCTGGTTATCAGCTGTTTTAAATTATACCTTCTTTTTTAGCCTGATGACTCTCACTGATAATCTGAAAAAATATATTTTTTGCTATGTTGATATATTTATCTTAGGTAGATATGAGATGGACAGTGTTTTCCATTAATTTTGTAATATTTTGCTATGACACTATGATGAAGGCAAAAGATAGATAGAAAAAAAAGACTTATCGTAGGCCTTATATTTTCAGAGGGTTAAAATATCTGCCAATCATTGTGGGAGGCTAACAGCCATGGTGCTGGAGCTGTAGCTGGGACATTACATCTTGATCCAGAGCCTGAAGCAGAGATAGCTAATTGGGAATGCCATGAGATTTTAAAACCCCAAAGCCTGCCCCACTGTGACAGCCCTAACCCAGCAAGCCTACTTCACCTAATCCTTCCCAAATAGATCTACCAACAAAGTACCAAATTATTCCAATATATGAGCTTATGGGAGCCAGGCTTATTCACCAGCAGAGGAAGTTTAAATACTATGGAATACATAAACCCATGATTTTAATATATGGAGTATCTTTGAAATACATGACCTCAGTGGTATAGTGCTTATATGGTTTCTATGAGGCCCAGTATTCTCTCCTCAATGTTGTAACATTTGTATATGTGTGTAGGTAGTATAAATTCTAATGACTATTTTACAAACTTCTGTGTGTTTATTTAGCTTTGTAAAACATGATTGCCTATACTTTTAACCAAAATTTGTTCTAAATGTAGATTAGTAAATATCTATTATTTACAAATATGCCATATATTATGTTTAAGCTACTCTAGTAGGGACAATGGATGATAACAGAATGACTGAGAAAGTACAGTGTCTTTAGGGAATTTATAATCCAAATGAATTGGCAAGGTATATAATAAAAGCCGTGGTAGACATTAAGTGATAGGATTATATGGAGAGGTCCTAAAGAAGAACCCATATTTGATTAAATATGTCCAGGGTATGGATAGATCACTGATTGTTAAAAATAGTCACTTGATACTTGTAGGCCTTGAGAGATGATGTTTGTGGTTTTCTTCTTAGAAGAAAGCATAAACTAACAAAAGAAGTTCAGAGAGAACTCTCGAAATGACATTTGTCTGATTCCATTGGCAAATGTGGCATAAATTCTCAGGTTAGGAAGGTAGATTAGACTCGGTAAAATGTCAGGATAAGGAATCATTGAGGCAATTCCAGTGGATATTTGGACTGAAGAATGTTGTGAAATGTTGTTGGTCACATATTTTAAATGTAAAATGAATAAAGAAAAAATGTAGCTACCAAAACCTCCCCTGGAATTTTTCAGTCATGTTAAGAAAAACTAATCTGGTATTAATGTAGGTTTTTTAGCATAAACAATAAAGGTACAGAGGAGCATTTAGAGGAAGCATGATAGTAGCTGAAAGATTCGTAACTAGATACCCAGTGGTCTAGTGTTTTACACAAATGATGTGTAATCTTCTGCTATTTTTCCAACCCCACTAATACATTTCCAACCACAGAGTTGATGGAACATTCCAAACACAGTATTTAACATCTCAGGAATCAGTTTTCTCATAATCTTCTATTCATTATGGTTTTATCTATTTTCAGTGATGTATTCAGGTCGCATCTTATCATAGCATCTTTCCCTGGCTACATAGTAGATAATAGCATCCTGGCCTTTCAGTTGTTTAACAAAAGTTGTTTTTCTTCATTGCCCCAAAGCACTAATGTTTATATAATTTGCTACTTATTCATTATCTATCTCTGTATTCAAGGTAGTAGGCTCCAAGAGGGTAAGGGCTTAGTTATGGTGCCCATTATATCTATGTTGCATGTATACTCAGTACCTTGTAGATGCTCCACAGCTGTTTATGATACAACCAGAATAAATGCAAAGGTGAAAGAGAATGGCAGGTCAAACAATTAAGCCAGTATTTCAAGTCTGACGGAATCAAAGGGTAATGGTGTTATTAAGAGAATATTGAAGAGTGGAGGAGGAGTTGATTTGTGAGAATAGAAATTGTGGGAGATAAATTTAGCTCATAAATTCTGGCTTAAGTATGTGAGGCTGGTGAAATATCTTATGCAGTGTAATATAAGCATGAGGAAACCATGAAGAGAGGCTCCGGATTTAGATGAGGATATCAGGGTCGTCCGATTATTCTAGGCTTTTATCACAGGGGCAAATAAGATAACAACAGTAAGGCAGGTTATCATATTTGAAAACCAAAAAAAAATATTTTTAATATCTAAATTTGCTAAGTATAGAATTACTTATATATTCTTTTTAAATTCTTAGCTGGGTTAACAACTTTGGCTATGAAGGACTTGGAGTTTTACTGGACGTGCTGGAGAAGCTTCTGGACAAAAAACAGTAAGAATAAACATTTAAAACCTTTTACACATGGGGAAAATTAAACGCAAGCTAATATGACTTTTTTATTACTAATTTAGGCAAGAAAATATGGACAAGAAGAATCAGTACAAAGTCATTCAGTGCCTGAAAGCATTTATGAATAATAAGGTAAATGGCATTTACTTCTCCCTCTGTTACAAAAGGGGGATCTTGTTTGACACTATGAATGTAAGCAACAAATAAAATTGTGGGTACTGATTTTAGTTTCAGTAATATTTTTACGATGCAGATTTACCCTATGTTTTATTTAATGGGCTTCAAAAGTGTATTTTGCTTCACACCATATTTACTGACATATTTTGCAATTATGCCAACAATATTAGTTTAGCTTTCACATGAGATGATATATTTTTCCTTTCATGATTATGAAATTATATTTATTTTAAAAGATTTATTTATGTGTATGTGTTACTAGATAAATTTATGTGCAGCACATGTATGCAGATACCCATTGAGGTCATAAAAATTGAGTTGCTTAAGGTAGGTACTAGGAGATGAACCTGTGTTCCTTATAAGAGCAGTGTGTATTCTTAACTGCTTAAGCATCTCTTAATCCTAAGTAGTATGAAAATTTAAATGTCATAAGTTGAATATAATTTCCATACAGATAACAAAATTTTATTATGTTAAAAAGGAAAATTCAAGGGTAGGGATAAGTTTCATCTAGTTTTGTTAGAGTGTTATAAGGCTGAGATATATTTTAATGTTGAATCACTTTCAGTTGTTTAATATGCATAAAAGAAATCTATGGAGGATAGAATGCATTTATATATATGTATAATGTTGTTTATATTATACAATATTGTGGAGACCTACAGATAAAATAACTGACTAATCAGTTTGCTTAATTACATAATGTCCTTTAGATGATATTTTAATAATCTTGAAGTACTTAATAGAAGCACTAATTATAACAATAACCAGAAACTTGCTAAATGTGAAGTATAGCTATTAAAAATCAATGCAATAATATTGTGTATTTAAGTAATATATAAAAAACACCCTTTCTTTGTCATGTGCAATTATATATTACTGTCTGTATCACATGCCCATATTAACTAGCAAATAATATTATCGATACATGCAGTATGTGATTTTTAATGAAATCCTTCATCTCCTCCCTTGTACTGCTATTATTTTTACATTGAATTATGTATAGGTGTAATGCACAGATACATGTGTGTCAAGGTCAAAGTATAACTTGAGGGAGTCACTTCTCTTCTTCCACCAAGTGGATCCCAGGGATCAAACTTCAGTTGTCAGGCATTTTATTGAGTACCTTCATCCTTTGAGCCATCTCACTGACCCATCTCAAAGGTTCTTATAGAGTGACTCCCATCAGTTCTAGCACAGAATTTCTGTATGTATGTGCTTTTGGAATTTAGATCCCACATGTCATGGCATCTAAAACAGAAATGAACTTAATTGAACATTGTTTCACCATAGCTCAAGAAGAATCTTTTTCTGCAACTGACAAAAGTAGTAACTTTATAGAAAGAGAACACAGCACCAGAAATCAGAGATGCAGTTCGTATTTGCCATTTCTAAGTAGACAGGGCCTTTGAAAAATAACTTAGCCTCTGGCTAATCAGTCTCCTCTGTAAATTGAGCTATGGGAGCTTTTGTTCTGTATTCTTATTGATTCATATTGTCAACTATCATAGTTTTATAAGATAACAACTCATTATAATTAGAATAGTGACTAAAGAAATTTATATCTGTAGGGTTTCCTATAGAGCCCCATTCCCACAGGTAATACTCAGATATGTTAAGACTCTTTTTTTTTTTTTTATCTGTTTGGCAGTTTTGAAGAACATGATGATTTAATGTAAATTATTCTAAACAGAAGTTTTTGTTAGTCTATGTTTATGAGTTGGTTATATATCTTCATTGTATGAGTAAATGAGTCCTTTAAATTACAAGTATGAGAAACAATCCATAATACAGACCTTCTAAATAGATAACACACAGTGATATATTCATTTTAAGTTGGAATACATTTTCCAAATCAAGGAAAGTAAATTTCATGTGAAATGACTTAAATGTTATTTTTGTGGTCCTTGAAGTTGATGTTACTACATCAGAAACCATCACAGTCTGCATGGTCCCTTATTTATTCAGACCCACAGTTAAAGTCATATTAAAAAGTTTAGTCAGGCCCCCTTTTCTCACAGAAGTTAAATTAAGAGCCATCATGCTGTTCATGTTATCTTGTAATAGTCTCCAATGAAACATTATGTTGCCATGGAGCTGTGAAATGAAGCAAACTTTTGATGAGATAATGGAAATATATACTTTGTGAGATAAGGGTAAAAGAAAGGAGTAACATAATATTACATATTTATTATTTATTTTTTTTACACTCCAGATTGTATTCCCCCCATCCACCCTCTGACTGTTTTACATCCCATACCTCCTCCCCACTCCCCTGTCTCCATGAGGCTGTCCCCCACCCCCAGCCCCCACCCAACCAGACCTCTAAATTCCCTAGGGCCTCCAGTCTCTAATTTTTTGTCTTGAAAATCTTCGTATTGGCAGTTGTGAATGCATGTATACACATATTTGGAGTCATTCCTAGAAAATTACTGAAACGGATACATTTTTGCCCATCTTCTTGTGATATATAAGGAAACTCAAGTGCTATGTCTCTGAGTCCCTGATGATTGTTGCTGCCTAAGAGATGATGTAGATGTTCAAGTAAATAGGGAAACACCCACACTATATTTTTATTACTTTAACTAGCATATAGTATACATGAAAGCTTTTTAGCATTTTGGCTCCCCTGTTATCCTTAATTTTTAATGGAAATATGTTGGAAAAGTTAACCACAAATTCCACACTTTGCTATAGACATGTTATGTCATGAAAAATGTCTTTAGAAAATATAGTCAATATGTGTTCTATATGTTCTTGTTTGTTAAACAACTATTGTTTCCATATTTTATGAAAATATAAAAAGCCTTTCCTGAGGAATAATGGAAATCATATTTCTTGAAGCCACAAAAATTCTAAGAAATACTCATTTCAAATAAAATACAAAGAATAACTGCATTTGAGGAGAATTTACATAATTAAATATAACATCACCCTGAAGATATTGCGTTTTGAATTTTCTTTCCTTTTGAGTTTATTTTAAATGAAAACTATATTCCGTAGATGTTTAAATTTTAATGAGAGTTCTTTTTGTTTGTTTTCTTTAGTTTGGACTACAAAGAATTCTAGGCGACGAGAGAAGTCTGTTACTGTTGGCAAGAGCAATTGACCCGAAACAACACAATATGATGACTGAAATAGTAAAAATTCTTTCTGCTATTTGCATTGTTGCAGAAGAAAACATGTAAGTATTGATATGTTCTATTTATTGTGTTGAAAAATGATACCTGTGTAATTAGCATTTTTATTTCTTTTTGGTAACTTAAAGAAAAATAGTAGTAGGTCTTACAACATTTTGGTTGTTATACTTATTTTATATTTTACCCTTTTTTGATATTATCTAGTCTAAATTTATTAAAGATTAAATTTAAAGTGAATAAACGAAATTTTGCCCCACTGAAGACATCATTAGTCAATTGGAAATGTGTCAAAAATTCCAAAAGTTATTTTGGGAAACACGGGATAGACACACAGGACACACATACGCACACAAGACATTCACAGACACACGTATATGCACATGCACACGCACAAGCACACGAACACATTCAACTCACTGTGTATTGTAAATTTTTCTGGAAGAACAGTCAAGGCTATTAACTTTTAAGCTATTTCTCCAGACCTCAATTTGACTTCTTTAATCGAATCAACTAGATGCTTTTATTTTGTAGTGATGCACTATTATATTTTACTTCATCTTGTATGTTAACATGAAATGAAGTTCCCCATGAAAAAGAAACATAGTATAAATTAGTAGATAAATGTTTGGAACACACAAACACAAACAGTTCATACATAAAAAAGTTAGTCTGTGAAATAATACATATGTTACATAGCTCAGTTTAGCTACTCTGTGAGAGGGACTATTTAAAACATTGTCTTACATATTATGAGTATTTAAAAGACTTGTCGGCTTAAAAAATATGTGAAAATTGCAATGCCGTATATCAATATCAAACACGAATTTTAAAATACAGAATGAACTATGTTTATGTGTGCTTAAGAATTATTTCTCATTTCTATTTTCTCTTGTTTTGCTTACAGTCTAGACAAACTTTTAGGGGGTATCACTGCTGCAGCTGAACGAAATAGCAGAGAACGATTTTCACCAATTGTGGAAGGCTTAGAAAATAACGAAGCCTTGCAGCTCCAGGTGGGGTCATTTTGTCATGAATCACTTGAAGACTTGTTCGTCTTTCTGGAGTACCTGTTATTACACCACCTTTTAGCTGGCATATAAATATAAACAGAATATAAAAGTATAATTGTTTGTGTTATTCCCCATGATTTTTTTTTTCATTTTAAGTCACTTAAAATTAAGGAAATCACTTTTTCATTATTACATAGATGCCATACATTAATATCATTGATAACGTAATTTCATATTTACTGGGAAATCAAGGCCTTAGCAGTAATCTGGACAAAATGGCTAATACCTCAGTCAGTACTATTATCTGAACAACTTAATAGAGCTTGTAGGCTTTTGAGGAAATGAAAGAAAATAGCCAGGTATGGTGTCAAAGCATGGTACTTTTTAAGTAGTCAGGTGTGTGAGTCAGAATTTGATATCAAAGTGCTTTTTTTGTGTTAGATAGTGTATATACCATGTGATGTTCCATGAAGATCATCATTTAAAGAGATTGTGCTTCTGTATTTAATTTTTCACATTATTTTATAGTAAGTACATGTAAAAATTTTCTGCTTCATGTGAAGCAAGCACCATTGATATTTTTTATTGTGTTATAAAATATTGATATCATTTTACTCCCAGTTAGAAACTGGCTAAGAAGGAGGGAGGAAGGTAGAGACAGAGAGAGAGGTGGGGTAAGAGGAAGAGGGAGAGGGAGGGAGAGGGAGGGAGGAAGAAGGAGAGAGAAAAAACGAACCTGTAGTGTGATAATTTTTTTTGGATATTATAAAAGTATTTTACTTCTACTATTATGAGTATGTTGGTTGTTTAACTTTTATTGTATGCTTCTTATGCATTAGTGTTCTTAAAATTGAGACTTTTCCCCATATTGTTTTCTAGTTTATCGCAGAGTTATTAATTTTCTTCTGTCCATATCAATAGAATTTCATATTTTCTAGTTAAAGCACTTTTAAATGTCTTCTCTAACGTTTTGTTCATGTTGCTGTGTTGGCTATGCTTACCCAAGTAGAATTTTTCACTGCCTGACATGCATATAATAAGTTTGAACTTTGCTTCAAATGATTAAGAGGACTCACATATTTTATTTAGAATCAAAGTTTTCATTACATTTAGAACCGTTTCCCAAGTACATTTACATTGTTAAAAAAATCTTTAAGTGAAATTGCAGCCACAATTCTGAATTATCTTCAGTTTACTGACCAGGGAACTGAATTGCAAGCAGGCTAAGTAATCAATCCTCTCAGAACCACACAGCACTTAGAATTTAGAGTGATGGTTTGAACTTATGTCTTTCTGATATAAGCACCTAGAAATGTAATGTATGTTCATTATAGTCGCACCTCCATATTAAAGTGACATTGTCATTGTAGAGTAGTGTACCCCAGACAATGAAACACTACTGACATTCTCTGGCATTCATGGTGCTGCACAGAATAGAATGATTAAGTAGCAAGTGTTTAACAAGTACCATATGGAGAAATTAGAGACATCTTGCTAAATATTCAAGAAATTGTTGAATACTGATTACAGATGCAAACATATGCAAACTACAATTTGAAATTTCCTATTTTAATGAGCTACAAAATTTAGTAATTTATTATATACAGAGCCTAGTACTCTCCTAAGAATTGTGAAGTAGGTTTATTAGGCATATTTAATGTGAATGAGGAAATATCCTGTAAAAGTTATAAAATATGTTGAGAATAGTGAAATTAAAAACAAAAGTTAAAATCTGTTGTTTAAAATGTAATTCGTGTTGTATTTTAACAGAATTACGTTTCTATTTTGGTAGTGTCCTGAGACTTCTTATTAGAATGTCATGAAGTAATTCTGTTAAAATACTGAACTAATTATATTTTAAACTAACAACTTCTTACAGATGTTTCTAGCTCAGCTATGATAGGATTTTCATTACTTTCAGTGGTTGAAGAAACAGGTCGAGGATAAATCACATCCACACATGTGCTCTCTTCATTGCCTTTCCTTCAGCTTATTTGCACTGTTCAGGCTCCCAAACTTTTATTTCCTTCACTTCACCTTATTTACAGTTGCTGGCCTCTCATCTTCCTTTTCATTTTGTAGTACATGTCTCTAAAGGAATAATCTATACTTATTTCCTCTATTTTCTAACTTATCACTCACAACTGAGTTTTCTCACAGTTCCAATATTAAAACAACACAAACCAAAACTTTAATGATGGTCTAATTTCAAAATCCAATGATTTCTTCTTAGTCGTGGCTACTTGCCACCATTGATCAACATGTCCTTTTTGAAAAAAAATTATTTCCCTTGTTTTTCTGGGCACCATTCTTTCTGCTTGGTCTCTGAATAGCCCTGCTTATTCTGTGTTTTTAGTGCATTATTTTCTTCTGACTTTCCAGGAACATTTTGCCTATTTTCTATCAGTCATCTTACCAGTTATCACTTTTATATCATCTTATATCTATATTCACTAACATGTCTGTGCTCATAAATATACAGGTTTATTTTCTCCATGCATATTTTCACTTGCTTCCATAGCTTAATAGATAACTGATTTCCAGCAGCTCTCCTGATGCATGTGAAGGGCACATTTCTCTCCCTACTCAAATTCATGTCTTTGATGCCTAACTAGATATTTTATAAGACTCCTACAAGTTACAAATTTAAAATATCCATTGTAAGTGATATACCACATGATCTTCCAAGCAATTTACATATGTTATCTCATTTAAATTACTCAGCAAATCTGAGAAGTATAGAAGTAGTACAAAATTAGGTGATACTTGAAGTTGATCTTGAGGGAGAAGAATGTCACTGATATTGTGTTTTCTAATAGAGAACAGTACTGAATGAGACTGGGAGGCAAGAAGAGCTTGTAGTATGTGAAATAGAGGCTCCCATAGTCTGCCATTGATTTTACAGTAGAAGATAGAAGACACACATACACACACACACACACACACACATATATATATATTCAAAAATTTTGGAAAATAGAGGGGTTTTTTTTTTGTAACAAGATAAATTCTGAATTGAAGTATACCTTCACTTTTCCGTTTGTTTCTAAGTTGAGTAATTGTTTTTATTTTTGCAATGATATGCACTAGTGACTCCCATTGTATGAAGAACAGCAGATTTGGCATTATTGATCAAAACTTTCTAAATTCCTGCTCTCCTCTTTACTTCCTTGATACTAAGCTCCTCTTTTTTTTTGGTTCCATTTTACATAAGGATTCTTACAACATTTTGCCCTTTATTTTGCTGATTCCAAGAGTTTATTTTCGTTTTCAAATTAGCTTTAAAAACTAATGATAAATCTAATTAATTTGGATCACAATAGAATTTCCATGCAAATTTTGTTTTTACCCATTTTCCATCTCCACTTCTCTTCGCTCCTACCTCTATCCTATGTTGAGCTCCAGTATCTCTCATGCACCATTTTTCTGATTTTAGGATCTATGTTCCCATGTACATCTATGAAAATGAAAATCAAAGGTTTGTGTATGAGAGAAAGATTTTTCTTGGAATCTTTAGTTCTTTATTTTTCTAATTTTGATGATGTGACCACTGTCTTTTCCATCCTTCTGTGTTCAGCAATTTGCATCCCTAATCCACTTAAGCTTTCAAACACATTATGTTTAACTTTTGCATTGCCTTTAATGCTATGTATAGTCTTGTTCTACTCCCATAGCTTTCCTGATCAAATTCTTTTTCACCCCATGACCTAACATTTTCTTGTATTTCTGATCACAATTAACACACACCAGAAATGTAATAGTTGTCTTTAAATCCACTTTAACTAAATACATTCTGCAATCCTTAAATCCGATCCTGGTAGATTCTACTTAGCTATTTTTGCACTTATTTCTAGGCATAGTAGTTCTCTGTCATCACTCTGCTGCCAGTTTATTGTTGTTTTGGTTTGGTTTGGTTTATTACTTTCAGGGAATTCTCTTTATCTTGGATTTTGTTCTGATTTTTTTTTTTAAAGAATTTTAAACCTTCATTCTAATCTTTTAAATACTTTCCCACAAAGTCATTGTTCTGACATCCAGGTTTGTTACATCGCTGCTTAAAATCCTCCAAAGGGTTATTATGACCTAGTATTAAAATCTAGTCCTTGTGTTCTTTTTCCCCAAATGAATAAATAAGAGCACACTTTATCATTTGCTTACTGCTTTTTCTCTAACTGCATATTTCACTGCTCGTCTTCATATAGTTTCTGATGTAGTCATACATACTATGCTGTGCTTTATGAACATGTTAGGCAATTTACTCCTGATACCTTTGAACATAAATTCTTTTGCCTGGAAATCCTTCTCCATTTTTTTTACTTAATCAACTTGCACTGTACATTTGTATAGTTCTTGGTAGGTACTTATTTTGACATGAACCATCTTTTCCCCTAACTCCTGCTGTGGCTAGGATAAAGAAAGATCTTGTTAATGTCAACAGAGTAGTTAATAAGGTCAAATGTGTGACAGTGTCAATAAAATTTTAAAAGCACAATTTATCACAGCTAATGACAATATGGATAATCTGTCTGAGAATGCCCTAGAGTTGGCAATTACTGTACTGTATAACTCTATGACTTGTGATCAAACAGGCAGACAAATATTTGTAGTTTTTGAAGCCTATTCATTAAGTAAAAACTTCTTTTATTTTCCAGTCTTTTGGAAAGATACTCATAGCATTCCATTTTTATTAATTTATATTTATATGCATCCACTCAGTTATTCACATATAGTCTAAGTGATATTTATTAAATTCATATCAAAAACAATTTAATACAAACAGGCACTGCTTATTTTTACTGGTTTAAAATATGAATTATGGTCCTACTCTTGCACATTTGTATTTAATGGAAAAAATTTACTGGCTTCCTGTGATATTTTTAAAAATTTGCTTCTCATTGAAACTTTTTTAATTACAAAACAGAAACTGTATTCTTTCTTGCATGAAGTGAAGGTAAATTGTATTTATCAATGCTACATTAGCACATTATAGTGTGTATAAAGACTCCAGTAGTACAATAAGAGTTTCTAGTTCCCCGGTTTTGGCTAATTATCCATGTGACCTCAGAGAGATCACCTCAGTTTTATAGGTTTTTTTTTCTTGGATATTTTATTTACATTTCAGATGTTATCCCCTTACCCCATTCCCTTCACCGCCCAGGAACCCCCTATACCATCCCCCTTCCTCCTGCTTCTATGAGGATGTGCCCACCCACCCACTCCCACCTCTCCACCCTCGAATTCCCCCACACATGGCGCCCACCCTTCATGGGACCAAGGATATCCTCTCCCACCTATGCCAACAAGGCCATCCTCCCTTACATATACAGATGGAGCCATGGGTCCCTCCCTAAGTGCTCCCAGGCTGGTGGTTTTAGACCCTGGGAGCTCTGGTTGGTTGGTATTGTTGCTCTCCTCATGGGCCACAAACCCTTTCAACTCCTTCAGTCTTCACTCTAACTCTTCTATTGTGAACCCCATGATCAGTTTAATGGTTAGCTGTAAGCATCTGCCTCTGAATATGTCAGACTCTGGCAGACCTCTAAGGAGACAGGCTCCTGCCAGCATGCACTTCCTGTCATTCACATCAGTGTCTGCCTTTGGTGACTACACATGGGATGGATTCCCAGGTGGAATGGTCTCAGTTTTATAGTTTTTTTTTTTTAAAAAATTCATCCATATATGAACCTGTCAGACTAAAGTATTTTAGTTTGTTTACTTCTTATCTCTCGAAATGGATTATTTTGAAAGCAGATTGATTTTTGCTCTAAAGAGGACAATAGAGTTCAGTTACATCTTTAAAGATTTATAACCTTGGAAGCTCAGTATCAAAGTTTTGAAATTTTCATTATTTGGGAATGAGATTTGTACTTATTCAGAGCTTAGCTCAGAGGATGCCGTAACCCTATCTTCATTAATGTCTCCCATGCAATGCTGTTCACTCAAACCTCCTGCAGTATTCTTTATCCATTTCGTTTGAAGTGATAGCTATAAATTACCTGTTTTTTTTTTTTTTTTTTTGAGCCATTGGGCTATAGCCAGTACTCAAGTAGACATAAAATTTCCAATAGCATATTCAATATTTCTTTTAGGTAACACAAAATATATGGCACATATTCAGTTGCCTAAATGTTTATGTTGATACTCAAACATTCCTACTAATAGAAATACACTGTAATGTACGAGTAATGTTATTAACAACTTTAGTTATGTTCATTTAACAAAAACCATTTGGCTTTCCTTACTAGAACTGGTACAATAACCTCATTTGTTCAATAACTTGAGTGTCCAATATTTTGATAAAAACCAAAGGAATATTCCATTCAATGTTTTTTCATTGTTTTAAATATATAATTTATAATGCAAGGTGTGTTGAAGTCAAGTCAAAATTCATTTGAAATATTTTTCTTTTGTCAAACTTTTTCCCCAATATTTTTAGTACATTAGTCTTTTTTATATAGGGTTAACATTTTTTTTTTAATTTGGTGTCTTCCGTGAGATTTCTTGTAGTCAATTCTTCTATGTATCTACTTTCATCAGTTTAATTGTACGGTTTCTGTTCATGGATTAGCCAGTTGCCCTCCATCTAAGTAGTGGTTTCTAAAACTCTAATTTCATAATAATGTGTGAAATAGCTGGTAACAAGAATTTTATTGACTTCTGGTTTATAATTCCAAAACTAAAGCTTTTCTTTTTCTTTTCGCCATTCAAATAATGGTAAAGAAATTTTCAACTATCTATTTATGAAACATTTTATTTCAAAAAGAATGTTAATATATTCATTATTATACAATATATATTAGTCAGTGTATCATAATGCTTTCTAATTAATATTAGTTCATCTAAATATATTTTCACATTTAATTAACTTTTCTAAATCATGTATTTCAGTATCTTACCTATTTTGTCTAACTGTATCTTGATAAAGTCATGGAAAGAATGTAAGTTAACAGTGTTATCTCAAAGTTATGTAATACACTTCCATGGATTTATTAGATTTAGATTAGAGTTTATTTATACCCATGTAGAATTTAGTAATCTTACTATCTGAGGACAGCTAGATATGAAGGATGCATTTCGTGACCTTTTCAAAGGATTGTGTTGTTTTTCTTTGGGATTTTGCATTTTCTTAAGGCAGTTTAAATATCCTTTCATATTGTTCACTAAGGATAATATACTTAACTGTTGCACCACTGTTAAATTATGTTAGACAACATAATATTGATTGATAATATTATTGTTTATAACCATCATAATATATACAGAAATATTTGCATTAGTTATTTTATCATATAAATATGCTTTTGGTGAATGTGTTACCTTCATGTATTGACTAAATATATGTTTATTGAACTTAACTATATTAATGAAATTTACTTTCTCTTTGTAGGTGGCCTGCATGCAGTTCATAAATGCACTTGTCACTTCTCCATATGATCTTGACTTTCGAATTCATTTGAGGAATGAATTTCTCCGTTGTGGACTAAAAACAATGCTCCCTGTAAGTTGAATGTATCTATTTATTATGCTACTGAACTTTTAATTTTCTTTACTCTTCAAGTAAAAACACATTTTAACGCAGAGAACAAGTTCATCTTTTGCTATTGCCTCAAAGAAAACATTAGATATGCTGTAAGCTTTCTTTTTTAATATAATGGCTGCTTCTTAATTCGATTAATCAGGTGACTCAAACATAATACCTTTTGAGTTAATCAAAAGGAAATTATTTTCTTTTAATTTTGAGAGTCCAGACACGAAAGCCAAGTTTTTATTCATTTATTTATTTTGAAAGTTCATTTTTCATTTAAATATTTATAACTGTCTTTTTTATACTTTACATTGATTTCATTTGTAGTCAAGTTTATGATATTCAGGATACTTTGCTTAAATAGAGTATTCTTGTTAGGTTGTTTTAGAATTTTTTCAAAGAGAAACATTTTCATTTCTTAATTGAATGTGAATCTCCATTCTAATTACAATAGTGATAAACTATATTTGGAATAGTTTTGTAGTCTCTCTGTGATAATTGAGTACCCTTACTCTGTAAATTCTAGTACACAGTGTTTACCTTATAACTGGTTTATTATAGAAATTTTTTGAATATGACTTTTAAAAATAATGTTATTATTTATGATTTTTGATTTTATATTCTTTCTCTTTCTCCAATCCTCCAAAATCATTCCTCACCTCCACAGCTAGCCAACTTCATGTTCTTTAGCTCTTTGAAACACATCAAAACCAACAAAAACATGGTTTATGCTGTATATAACCAGTATCATTTCACTGATGAAAATTGATTTTCCCTCTCCAAGCAGGTCTCAAATGTGAACAGCTTCTTGGATGGGGATATATATTTTTTTCTTTAACTATCACATCTCTGTTAAGTTCTTCTTCAAATCTCTGATTTCTCAGCCTGAAAAAACTGGAAATCATTGTATTTCTTGTCCTGAAGTTTTGTAAAACATCCTGTAGTGATTCTCAAATATTTCTCTTAGAAGATCAACTTAAATATGCCTAAACATGGCTCTTAACTGTGAGCTGAGAGAATATATCCTTGCTCAATGAAAGACTGTCAAAATCATATGTAGAGTGGGTTAGGAGTGTTTTCTTTAAAGATAAACTTCCCTTGAAATTTTCATTAAAAATAAAATCTAGACCAATAGGCTTTTAATATACTGGGATTCATTTCTTTACTCCTATACATTTCTTTATTCTTTGTTACTATTGTCATTTAATTATCAGGATTTAGTAAATACAACATGGTCATTCTTCAGTATGTATTAGATGCTCCTTGTATGTTAACGAGTACATAAATATTTTCATGTTACCTAAATATTTTCATGTAAAGACTTATATAGTTACAATCAACATCTTTGTATAGTCACTGAAGCTCAAATATATTAATAGGTATGCATAAGCCTGTCAAATGTTTGTTTTTTATTTATCATTATTTTATAGACAACTCAAATAAGAGGATCTCTCTTTCTAACATAGAGCTTAATAAAATCAATGAATTAGGCATATTTGAGATTGGCATGTAGATCAACAGTTATAATTATCTAGTAAAATTAATTGCTAGGGAAAATACTTTAGTCTTTCAGTAGATTTTGAAATTAACCCAATAATTTTAATAGTGAAAGTTTTATAATTAATTATTAGAATCTTCATGACAAATAAATTAATTTTAGCATATTATGTGAACATTTATTTTCATAGTACCTCTGTCAGTGTAGCTATATTCTTGCTCTTAATCGTAATATAGATTATTCATATTTCATGAATTTGCTTTAGTAATAGTTTGGTATAAATAAATTGATTTATGTTCAATAGCAAAGTGTTTTTTAAAGATTTATTTATTTATTTCATGTATGTGGGTACACTGTCACTGTCGTCACACATACCAGAAGACAGTATCAGATGCCCCTTACAGCCATCTCTTCAGCCTCTATAACAACTTTTAAAATATATATTTGAGTTTGAAATAATTTTAATTGATTTTAAAATTTCTACTTTTTGTTTAAATACACTAATTGCCTATTAAGTAAATCAGGTTATAAGGAACAATGGAGCAAAAATAATGTTTGTAAACAATTGGCATACTTTAAATCCTTTTTAAGTCTATAATAGGATGTAGAAGCTTTTGATTATGTGCTAAAGTATGATACAGCTGTGTTATATATTTCATATTCAATTTTTTACTATGTAAATTTTGTTTAAGTCATCAAATGCTTATTTTCTCAAGTATTTAATATGATATCTTTAAGACTTTGATGTTTGAAAGGAAAATTTATCAATATAAATGAATATATGTTTATATATGTGTGTGTGTATTATTAGGGTTAGAAAATTATTAAGAACACTTAATATGTTTTTATATGTACACATCCATATATTTTGCTAAATACTGTACGTACTTAATTTGTTATTATTTTCCTTGGAAATATTTAATTGTGCATACAATTTTCTTTTTTTTTCTTATTAGTTTTCTTTTTTTAAATTTATTTAGTTATTTAAATCACATCATAATTTACTTATTTACACAGGGGTTATAAACACAAAAAGGCAGGATGTGGGGAAGGGAATGGCACTGGAGCATAGGTGTTCAGGGGGAGTACAGATACCTTTCAGAACAGGGTATCAGCTGGGTGTAGGTTCAGGGGACAGGTCACTATGACTCTGCCTACGATTCACTTGTCCTTATCTAAGTTGGTACTGCCCGCCGAGGCTGCCTATTTATAAGACCTATGACTACTCAGGCTGGTAAGTTTTCACAGAAGCCGCCTGTTTACAATAGCTTATAGCCTGGTGTTTCAGTGTTTTTCCACAGAGACCCAAGACTTTGTGTTAGTGGTGCATACAATTTTCTATTTTGTAATTAAGTTCTGGTACTATTGAAATGCATTTTTTGATGTTTGTAAGGTTTTTGGGTGTGACAGCCTTCTGGAGTTCTCACATGACAATATGACTTATAAGTATTACATAATTCTGTATTCCAATAAATCTCTTTCTCTTGGAAATAGTTCCAAAGCAATTTCTTAGTTTAGAAGTAATAAAGTAGAAATAATTTTTATTTTTATATGATTTATGTGAAATTATTTAAAAATATTTAAAATTTATTTTACATGTGCAATATGTCAACAATTGGAGATTCAAAGAAAGAACATCAAAATGTTTCGATTCGGGTTGTCCTTCATCAATAGCCATTATATCCCTTTTCCTCATTGTTTTTCTTGAATAAAAGTACAAACCAAAATAGAAAGAAGATACACATCCCCTTTTCTTTGTTTACGTAATTTGAAGTACACTTTACTTGCATTTCTTTTTAGAACTCAAGCTCAGCTCTGAACATCATAAAGCCAGTTTGGGTATCACCCTTGAGCATCCACACTTATGATTATCGATTTGAGTTTTCAAAGCTGCAACTTAATGGACAAATATTAAGAGATATTCCAGGTGATATATATTAAGCCAACAATCTCTAGTGTGGCATGCTTCCAAACTTTTCTTATATTATTATCGGGAAAATTATCAGAGGTTTGTAAAGCATGTGCTTACGATGTATTACAAAAACAAATCTTTGATGCCCAAGATGATATTTTGTGATCACGCTAAAGAAAAATGAAAAAAAAATTGGCATTATGAATAGCTATACCTTGATTCAAAAAAAAAAATCTTAATACCCATTAACTTTAAAAATCACAAAATATCATTTATAATAAATTTGTTTATACAATATTTACAGGCCATACTTGGGACTGTTGTGCTTGAATATATCCTTGCATTTGTTCTTAATTAACACAGTTGATCTATATTTGCTTTATTTTCTTGGTGCCTGAGGCACATGTGAATGTTCTAACTGCATGATTTTCTTTATGATCTCTGATGAGTATGTGTAGTCAAAATGACGACATTGAATTTGGGTTGTTAGCAATTAGTGTTGTTATAGAAGTGATTGTTAATACTTTATTGTGAATAGTCCAGACACTGGCATGGGAATAAAACATAAAGAATAGTATAATGTTCTTTCAACTTAAAATAAAAGAAAAAAGATAGATACATTTCTTTGCTTTCCCTTTAACTTTCTTCTTCGTTCCTTCCTTCCTTCCTTCCTTCCTTCCTTCCTTCCTTCCTTCCTTCCTTCCTTCCTTCCTTTTTTCATTCAGGAAATCAACGTCCTGGGTCAGTATTTAAAATTGCATTTGTGTGCAAATGAATCATATTGCTCTGTCCCTGATAAGAAAGTATGCTAATCTTAAAATGTGATTCATTTGCTGAATTTTATTTTTTATAATAGAGTCTTAAAGAAAAAGAGAATGATGAGCTTGATATTCAGTTGAGAGTGTTTGAAGAGAACAAAGAAGATGACCTAACTGAATTATCCCACCGTCTCAATGACATTCGAGCTGAAATGGAATATCCTTTGACAAACAAAATACTAATTTTAGTACATGTTGAAAAGCAGGAATTGAGTTTTTTTCATATTCTTATTAGAATTCTTATCTATGAACAAAGTTATAACTCTTGTTTTTTGTATCAAGACTCTACTATGATGCTATGCTTCATATACATCCATGTTGAGATGTTACTGAACTATTGAAATCTGCCCAATGTCTTACTGTATTCCAGGATATATTATGTTTTGTGGTCTTGAATAAACAGGAGTCTAAGTGCCTAAGGCAGTATGCCTTACTGATAAGAATGAGGAAATTTTCTTTAGTTCATATGTAACACTAAGAGACATTGCGTATTTTAAATGGTACTCTGCTTATAGATACAATTCTCTGGCAAAGAAGGTCTTATTTCTTATCAGATATTTGTGTTCCTTAATGATAGGAAAATTGTTAGATAAAATAGTATCTGTCTATAGCAAAGCAATATTTTTAAAGTACCTATGTCAAATACAACAGCATATAATTTTCCTGTGGCAGCCATCTGATGTGAAATTTTTTGAGATTTAAGATATGATTGTTATGGCACTACCGTTTGTTTCCCACCCATTACAATCCATGCTTTTGGGTTCTCTGTATTAGGAAAACACTTCAGAATCAGAGCTGGCTTTTCTGCCTCTAATTTTTTCCTTTCTTCTTTCAGAATTCTAAACAAACTTTATGTCCCTCCTTAAAACTCCCACAGTAGCCTTATGGTTTTCGTATATACTTTTCTCCTTACATAAAAGTATTAGATATATGTATATACAAGGAATAGAAGTGGTCTTATTATAGAAAATGATTTCTAATAATTTCTCTTTCAAGATTAGTAACAGCAGTCTGTACCAGCATCACTAATACATTAAAAATACCTTTTGTTTTGGTCAGTAAGCATACCTTGTATTAATTTATATAATCAGTCATTTGATATATGCTGTAGCCATTTAGGAGCCTCATGATACTTTAACCTAGTACTGTCATGTAGGGTTTAAAGTAGTACATTATATTTTTAATTCTACTACCCAATTTATGGTTTTTTTATTGGCTATTTTTTTTATTTACATTTCAAATGCTATCCTCTTTCCTGGTCCTCCCCTCTCCAGAAGCCCCCTATACTATTCTCCTTCCCCTGCTTCTATGAGGGTGCTCCTCTACCCATCACACACTCCCAACTCACCGCCCTGGCATTCCCCTACACGGGGGCATCAAGCCTTCTCAGAACCAACAACCACCCCTCCCACTGATGCCAGATAAGACATCCTCTGCTACATATGCAGCTGGAGTCATGGGTCCTTCCATGTGTACTCTTTGTTTGTTGGTTTAGTCCTTGGGTGCTCTGTAGGGTCTGGTTGGTTGATATTGTTCTTCCTATGGGGTTGCAAACCCCTTGAGCTCCTTCAGTCCTTTCTCTAACTCCTCCATTGGGGTTCCCATGCTCAGTCCGATTGTTGGCTGCAAGCATTGGTATCTGTATTGGCCAGATGTTGGATTGCATCTTACATTCATTTTAAGTGGACTTTCCTGGTCCTCAGTACATATAATGTGAGTCCACTTTTAAATTGTTTTCTAGATTACTAATGACATTTACAGGACTAGTTTTCATATCTTAGAAAAAAGTGTTTCAATGTCCATTCGATTTATTTTTTATATGTATTTTAAAAAGATAAGCTAGTTTTGTGATAGCTTTTGATAGCTGAGTGATTACTTGACATATCTTTTATCTGATAATAAATATAGAATAGCAGTGTCTCTACTGGAACCAGAGACAGATCAAGGCAGTATTTCTTTTTCACTTGATGGCTTTCCGGTTTGAATGGCCCTAGCTATTATCTGAAGTTGGTATAATGAATGATTATTGAATGTGTTGACACCCAAGTGGTCTTGGAAATTTTTTAGGCTTCTTTCTATGATGACAGGATTAATTTTTTGCTGTAGATGTTTAAATGCTATGACATGAAATTGAAGCATTAATAACAATAATAGAAATCAAGTGACAGTTTTGATTTTTAAAAATTAGCCAGTTTAGTCATAAATGTACTATTCATCAAGATTCCTTGCTGTTTTCCTTTACTCACTTTCTACTGATATGAATGAAGTCTACCATCTTCTCTATAATATGCTGAAAGACACTGCTGCTGAAGGTTACTTATTATCTATTCTTCAACACTTTCTGCTCATCAGAAATGATTACTATATCAGGTAAGATTCATATCTGAGAGGACTACATGTATAATTTGAATTTGATATCAAAAGAAAGTTAACAAAGTAGTAGGGCCAAGGAAATATATGCATTATATGTACATAAAATATAAGGGTTTTGCTACTTTAGGCAATATTTTAAAAAAGAATTCATTTATTTTAATTGGGCCAGAAAAGATAGCTGCATACAACTATGGTGTACCCAAGCAAACAGAATTTAAGAAGAAATTAACCTGTCATATATTATTGAGTCTGTAATGAATTTTTCTCCTTGATACTGGCAACCCAACGAAAATATTGGAACTGTTAGAATTTTTTAATTCTTGTCTATTTTAAAAAGTAAGCTTTTATCATTTCTTTTCATAGTGTTCAGTAAAATGTGTGATCTTTAAATTTAGGAAAATATTATTGTATATATTTTAGTTTTTGTTCAATGATACTATTTTTCAAATAAATGAATATGATAATAACCAAGAGTTCAGGTTTTGAATAGATAATAATGTCTATATACAAAACCTAGAAATAAAATAATACATTTATGAGTGACTGAAATTATCTATAATCTCCTGACCATGGTCTTAATGTTAATGACAGTTCAAGCTATTCATAGTTGCTTTATACTCTTATTATGGCATACTATGTTCTTTGATTTCTCAAATCTTGCTATAAGCATTTAAAAAGAAACACTTCCAAAATGTATTGGCAATAAAAATTGACAGTTCTAAAATAGTATAAGGTGATTTTTTTCCTTCAGGCTAATACAGTGATTTGATCAACAACATGATGTTGAGCAGACAGAAAAATGTTGAACGAATTAATGCATGCTTTCTTAAAAAACACTATCAACAGTAATACTTAACAATGAAGATATAATGGTCATGATTATTCAGATGCATAGGAACATGATTTGTACAGAATTATATGATTAAATATGCAGAAGATTAATTAGAGTCTGATTTTATTCATTTTCAAGTTTTTAGTAGTTTGACAAACTATATTTAGAGATTTTTATATCATAATTTGTGTTATGTAATAGCTCTCTGAAGTACTGTTGAATTTATTAGCCCATGACAATTTATCTTCTGTAATTTGTCCTGCATTTAATGCAAAATGTCCCTTATTTTTATTTTTCCAGTCAGTGGTCATTTTTAAAGCTAAAATTACCTTGGGAGATTACAGAAAAATGGTGTGTTTTAAAACCTTTGACACATCACACAAATTGCAACTGTAGCTCTGCATATTAAATGTGTATGATTTTATAAAACAGATTTTTAAAGAAATATGCTGCATACATAGGTCTTCACATTAGTCTGTAACAGAACTGACTCAGCCCAATTTTGTAAGCTAGTGTACCTCTCCTGAGTAAATGTTTTGCACTGAGTTCAAGACATTGTTTGCCACCCAAGGCCAAGAAACACATCTTTTTTTTTTTTTTTGAAAAGGAGAACTTGTGGCTGTCTATAACTGTTTCTGTGCTCATAGGTTTAGGACTAAGGGATCATTTATTTTCATTAACCTTCGAAACAATACCTTAAGTAGATAGATAAGGTTGATAAATACTTTTGAACACAAGCATGAATCCCTGCAAACTAGAATATTAAGTCTGTACATACTTTCAGTCAATTATATCACACTCAGTTTGGCCCCCTAATGTTCAGAATGCCTTTAAGCCTTAGTCATATTTTCTCTAAAGATGTGTAAATGTTAGTGGAATTATTTCCTTCTTGGCCCTGGGAAAACATAACCTGAATTCTTTTTGCATTCTGAATCCTTTCATAAGAAAATTGATTGATGCAATTAGAAAAATACTCTCAAATATTTTCTTTTTTTTATAGGCCACAGTATTATAAAATAATCGAGGAGTGTGTTTCACAGATAGTGCTGCACTGCAGTGGCATGGACCCAGACTTCAAGTACAGGCAGCGCATAGACTTTGATTTCTCTCATCTCATAGGTATGGATTATGCACTTTACTGTCATTCACGTTTCATGCCTTCTGCCTGAGCACTTTTTAAGTGTAGGTCTCTCACTGAATTTCTATTAGTATCTGGTAATTCATTGTTGCTGTGGCTGTTCAATTGTTATAACTGTTAGTTTTGAGGATCATAGGAATTCTCCTTATAGGTTCTCTTTGAGTTTCACCAGTACTGAATCAGTTGAAAGTTAGCCACGTACCCCACAGAAAGCCATGATGTTTTAATAGGTGAATACCTTATATTTTAGAAACATGACTCCTGTACTTTAATTCAGTTCATGCTCACAGAAAGATTCTGGGAATTGTATGTAGTAGTGTCTATATATATATGCTACTCTGGTTCTGAAATGTGAGAAAACAATTTACATGGTAAGTAAATTACCTTATATAGTTAGAGAATACCTAGTAGGGATATTATTTTCTGAACAGTGATGACAAACTTTCATGTTGTAACATGCTATGGCTTTGTATTTAGGGAATTGTATTTAAAACTAATCATGCCATTATTGCCTATGTTGATGTGTAAATTTGATTGTTTTGAAAGAAAACAAAAACTGGTGAATATCATCTTTATAATACTTTCCATTCTATGGCAACAGGCAGAAAAACAAGAGCAGTCAGAGACTGAATATTATTTTTCATGTGTTTCCATTTCTAAAGGGAATCTATACTTATTGTAGGCAATTGAAAAATTTTTACAAATGACAGATATCAGCTACATCAAGATAACTCCCATTCAACAGTACATTTTAAAGTAGTTTTTCTTAATGTGTGTGTGTCAATGCAACTTCTGCTAAGCTGTGTATTTCGCAGAGCATTCTGAAGATTTGACCATGTTCACATTAAAATTGGAACGATGTTAATACATGCCATATTATACTCTATCATGATCATTTTAACCTGTGTTCTCTTAAATGTTTTGCTGTTGTTACATCTAGATTAGTTTTATGTTTTTAAAATTATAAATAAATCAGCTAATTGATCTTTTTTTACCACATTTTTTTAATAATCAGCTTATTTGAACATTATTATTTGTAAATTTTAGACATTTTCTCATCATCTTTTCAGAATTAATTGCTATCAGTAGTGGTAGTCATTGATTAGTATTGGGGTACTTTCATTAGAATATACATATGTATACACAAATACACACAAATTTATTAAGTGCTTCAGCATCATCCAGGCTATACAGGGATGCCTATTTGAATAAAACTTGAACCTCAGTATTATAGTCTAGTTTGATTTCAAATTTTTGAGATTCTTTTTTTGTTTGTTTGTTTGTTTCGAGACAGGGTTTCTCTGTATAGCCCTGGCTGTCCTGGAACTCACTCTGTAGACCAGGCTGGCCTCGAACTCAGAAATCCACCTGTCTCTGCCTCCCAAGTGCTGGGATTAAAGGCGTGCGCCACCACCGCCCGTCTCAAATTTTTGTATATCTATTATTTTTCTTAATCCATATAAGATTCTTTATTAAAATTCTTTAGTGATGTTCGATTGGAAACCAAAATGAAAATCATTGTCAACGCTAACTTGTATTACCTATATAAAGCCCCTTTAGACAGTATCATTTTCCTTGTTTTTTGTAAAAAATAATACTTGAAGTAGGTTAGAGAGTTTTAGCAGTTAAGAACACTTCCTGATTTTGAAGAGGAGCTTGACTTGATTTCCATCACATATATGACAGCTTAGAACCGTCTATCTAACTCTTCAGATCTCTGCAATGGTTGGCACTTTGAGCATGTGCTGCACAGACATACATGCAGATAAAACACATATACATATAAAATAAGATAAAATAATTTTTTCTTTTATTTTTAATTTATTTTTAACATTCCAGATTTCCCTCCCCACTGTCCATCCACTGACCATTCCCCATCCCATACTTTCTCCCTAACCCCCTGTCTTCAGGAGGATGTCCCCACAACCCACCCACTACCCAACCAGACCTCTAAACTCCCTGGGGCCTCCAGTCTCTTGACGGTTAGGTGCATCTTCTCTGACTGAACACAGACCCAGCAGTCCTCTGCTGTACATGTGTTAGGGGCCTCATATCAGCTGGTGTATGGTGCCTGGTCAGTGTTCTAGTGTTTGAGAGACCTTGGGTCCACGTTAATTGAGAATGCTGGTCCTCCTACAGGGTCGCCCTCCTCCTCAACTTCTTCCAACCTTTCCCTAATTCCCTAATCCTGCCCATTGGTTGGGTGTAAGTATCTGCATCTGACTCAGCTGCTTTTTGGGCCTTTTGGAGGGTAGCCATGCTAGGTTCCTATCTGTAAGTACATCATAACATCAATAATAGTGTCAGGCCTTGGACCTCCTTTTGAGCTGGGTCCCACTTTAGGGCTGTTGCCTGACCTTCTTTTCCTCAGGCTCTTCTCCATTTCCATTCCTGCAGTTCTTTCAGATAGGAACAATTATGGGTCAGAGTTTTGACCTCCTCCCTCTTTCTGTTGGAGGTGGGCTCTATAAAAGTTCCCTCTCCCTACTGTTGGGCATTTCATGTAAGAACCCTCCCTTTGAGTGAAGAGAGTCCCTCACCTCCAAGGTCTCTGTTGCATTCTGGGGGTCCTAGTTCCTAATAGCTGAGTAGTATTCCATTGTGAAAATGAATCACATTTTCTGGATCCATTCTCCTGTCATGGGACATCTGGATTGTTTCCAGCTTCTGTCTGTCACAAACAAGGCCCCTATGAACATAGTGGTACACGTGTGCCTGTGGCATGGTGGGGCATCTTTTGGATATATTCCCAAGCATGGTATTTAGGTCTTCAGGTGGATCTGTTTTCAATTTTCTGATGAACCTCCAGATTGATTTCCAGAGTGGTTGTTCCAGTTTTCAATCCCACCAGCAATGGACAAGTGTTCCTCTTTCTCCACATCCTTGCCAACCTGTGTTATCACCTGAGGTTTTGATCTTAGCCATTCTGGTTGGTGTACGTTGGAATCTCAGGGTCGTTTTAATTTACATTTCTCTGATCACCAAGGACTTTGAGCATTTCTACTTTAGGTGCTTCTCAGCCATTCGATATTTCTCTGTTTGATTCTCAGTTTAGTTCTATACTCCATTTTTTTTTAAATTGGGTTGTCTGTTTTTTTTGTTAGTTTTTGTTAGTTTCTTGAATTCTATATATATTTTGGATATTTGCCCTCTATTGGATGTGAGGTTAGTGAAGATTTTTCCCAATCTGTAGGGTGCCAAATTGGATTATTGACTATGTCCTTTGCCTTACAGAACCGTTCCAATTTCATGAGGTTCAATATATCAATTCTTGATCTTAGAACCTGAGCCATTGGAGTTCTGTTTAGGAAATTTTCCCCATGCCAATGATTTCAAGGCTCTTCCCAGTTTCTATTCTATTTGATTCAGTGTACCTGACTTTATGTTGAAGTCCTTGATCCACTTGAACTTGAGCTTTAATTCTTTTACATTTCAGTTGCGAAAACTTGTAATATTTCATAATATAACTAATCACTACATAGCAAATGAATAGATACTTAAGGTATGTATGTGTATACTTAAAACATAAATTAACACAATTATATATTAATATATTATATACATAAAACCATCATTGTATTCAGTATCCTAGGTTTCAGCCTTCTTCATTCCTTCTTATGTAATCCAATGCTTTTAATGACACAACTACTGGTTTCTCTCATACTGACTTTATTTTAGCTTAGTTTTCTCTCTCCAGGTTTCTTTTCCTAAAATATATAACACATATTTTCTGTTTTTGTTTCCTTTCATGAAGGGTAATTTTGAGATTCATTCATTTTGTATTTTCGGGTACTGATATTGTATTCCTTTATATTGTGAAGTAGTAGTAATGTATGAATATAACATAATTTGTATTTCTTGGTGGTCAATTGATTCTTTCTAGTGTTCAATTGTTATAATAAAGCTGTTCTGTATCATTTATATAATACTGCAACTCAGAAATAGGATTTTCTTTAGCAAAATATTGGTTGTAATGTACAAGGTTTAGTCTCAGAGGGTTTTTTTCATCATATTTATTAACTAGATGTTTATAATTTTAAGGTTTCTTCTCTTTGTACATGAAACATTTTGTTTAAAGTCAGAAGTTAAATAAAAGATTTTTCCTGTAAACCTGAACGGAAGAATGTCATTACACTTTCGTCTCCCAGCTTTTTAGAGGATCATATTGAGATTTTATTATCTTGAACATGGAATCTTTACCACCTCTCTGTAATTTTTAAAAGACTTCTGCAGTGTTAAAAGTTGAATTATAATGAAGATTTTCATTGCAGTAATAATTACATCAAAGATATTTTGGATAGTTGAGTATTTTTGCTTTAACTCTAAAGAAAGAAATGGTGGTAGTAAATGCACATTATAGTGTAGAATAATCTATCTTTAATGATAAGTCATGTAAAAAGTACAGGAATCGTATACTAGCAGTCAAAATTAGCTGAAGATTCCATGTCATATATTTCAAATTATTTGTGCTTCATCTGAATAGATGCTTGTGTAAACAAGGCCAAAGTTGAAGAAAGTGAGCAAAAAGCAATGGAATTTTCAAAGAAGGTAAGACTAATAAAATAGTAGTCCTGATTTTTTAAAACAATAATTTAACCATAGTTAACCATATTTAAACCATAGTTAAACAATAACCACATTTGTTTTTTACATGTCACTTTATAACTTGTCCTTTCAATTTTGTAGTACTTTATACTACTGGAGTCACACATTACAAAATATTGATTTATATCCTAATAAGTTAGTTACTATGATATATCTTAATGATAAATGAAATAAAATCACCTGTCTGATACTTAAAGTTACATAGTTAAAATCAAAAAAGCGAAACAAATTCCTTTATTGCTTTCCTTTAGCATTCATCTGTACTCCACAGTTCCATGGAGAACTGGGAGAAACTTGGTTTCCTTTTAAAGCTATGACTTTTGAGCTGGGTGTTGAAATTTGATGGCTAGAATCTTTTGGTAGCATGCATGCTAGCATGTATCTCTCTTTCATATTGTTTTGAGATGGTATTAAAACAAAAGGCATGGGGAAAACAGTGTTCAGCTATCTGACAGGAAGACAAGTGCTTACGTTTGCTCATTCCTTTAAAGTTCTGACTTAGCTTGGAGATAAGATCATCACTTGTGCTATAACTCTGGAAGTATTAGAGTTACTTTTTGCTCTTTCATGTCCTTAGAATAGTTACTAGGAGATTGAGTTGAGCACAGTGAGATTGTGTGAAGCTGTCATTGGTAAAATGTGTATTTTTTGTGTAAATTTTTCTTTTAAATAACATGTCTTAAATTTCCATTGAATGTCATAGAATCTCCTTAAATTTGACTGGAGTATAAAATTGGAGCACATAGTGATGATCTATCTTCGCAATTTCTTGTAATTATCCTGAAATCATCAAGAAATACAGTGATAATTGCTAACAATGTTAATTCCCAATATTTAGAGTGGATATTTGGCATTATCTATATCCATTGTCTTCTGAGTAACCTTAAACATAAAATAGTTTTAGTTTTTTTTTTTTTTTACTTTGTCTTTGAGAGTTTTGATATTTGTATAACATGTTTTGATAATATTATATCCCTACCCCTAGTTTTCCAAAATGTTAGATAGTAGTTATAAGACCTAATCTCAACATTTCCACTACTTCCCTTTGACTCTAAGCAAGCCACATATTCTCTTTGGGACTGTGCTCTTTTCATAATTAAAAAGGGAGTCTAAGATTAGGAAGTTGGAAAAAGACCTCTTCTACTCTTCATAATTAGGTTTGTATCATCCTCTTCTGCATGGTTACATTTTATGTAATATTAAATTAAAAGCAGAAAAATGTGTGCTTATGTAGATGGTATATTTGAACATCAGTATAGGAGAAATTCACTTTGAGAAAAAAGTTATGATTATCAATGTAGGGAAATCATATTGATTGAATAAAAACATATTGAAGGAATTCTATCAATTTGTTCTAGTATTTTTTATGTTGTTGTGTTTGCTTGCTTTCATTTTGGAGACAGAGATTCATTGTGTTCCCCTTTTTGGCCTAGAACTCACTATGTATTCCAGGCTGGCTTTGAACTTGCGTTGATCCTACAGTCTCTGCCTCCTAGGTGTGAGGGTTATAAGTATACATTTTTATGTCTGTCTATGATCCCCATCTTCTTAGTGAAGTAGGAAAAGAAGATCAGTGAAGGAACTGTAGATCTTTCCCCTCATGAATTTTTTTGTCATTTTGGAATTTAGTTACATTAGGAAAGATTTTTACCAACCTCTATAAGGCATTTTCTAAGACATGAATAAAACAATAACTAAGCAGTGTTTCAGGTTTGATGTAAACACTGTCATCCAGTCTACCCAGACATTTTTTTTCAACCTAACAGAATAGCATTCTATAATAATTTCCTAAGGTCATATCTAGAAGGAGGATGGATATTTATTAATAGGGAATGTGTTGCTTCATCATTTCATACACTTTAAGTACAGTACTGGGTGATAAGATCTATCACTTTTAGAAACAGAAATAATATTGTTGGTATAATCTATTAAAATATAAAATAACTTGAGTTGACATTTACAATAAAAAGTAAATAAAATTTTTAGGAGCAAAACCTATACAGTATTCTTTGTAATATGTGTCTAGCTTGTGTCTACTTGGAGTATAGTCATTGAAGTAGGAGGTCTGACACAGTGTAGTAAATATATGTACACCTTTTGTAGAGTTGGACCTTTAGTACCCCATATTTTTACTTCTTATTTTCTTCCTCCTTCCTTGTCTTCCCTTTCCTCATGTATGTAATGTATGTATGTATGTATGTATGTTTATATGTATATATTTAATTATTTATTTATTGTGGGTCCTCTCTTTCTCTCTCTCCCTCTCAACCCCATTCTGTGTACTTGCTAGTATATGTTTGCTCTGTACATCAGTCAGAGAATAACCTGGAGGATTCAGTTTTCCCAGCCATCTTATATGATTCAAGAATCAAATTGAGGTTATGCCCTTGTACTTCTACACTCAGAAACATCTTTACTTGCCTTGTTTTCCTCTCTTGCATTGTTTAAAGAGAGTTTTTGTTAACCATCTGATATAGAATAGAATTTCAGGCTGTATCATAGTACTGTCACATATTGTGAAGTACTGCTTTTTGGATGCTAAGCAATTTCAGCCATAATCTCCCAGTCCAATTTGTATTAATTACATACTTCTTATCATTGTGAAAATCCAATTCAATTTTAAAGACTAAATATGTTTAAAAGTTGTAAATGCATTCCATGTTTTTGTATTTCACTTTCTACCTAAACTTAAAATAATGGTGGCAAATCTTTAATAAACATTATTAATTCTACAATTGAATTTTTATAACAATCTATTTTTTATTACATGTGAAAAAGACTGCATAGTTGATGCATTTTCCTCTTTTTTTT